>JABUQX010067797.1:25000-27500 GCA_015478945.1 Trachelipus rathkii
TATATATATATATAGAGTATATATATATATATATATATATATATATATATATATATATATATATAGAGAGTATATATATATATATATATATATATATATATATATATATATATATATATATGACCTGTTATGTTTTTACGACTCATTTAGTTTATTTTTTTTTTCATATATTCTGGAGTATATGGATCCCCTAACAATCAATTAAGTAGGACAGACATGATTCAAAATATAGGATATGTTATGTTCTTACGACCTGCTGCTTTAATTTTTTTTTATCTAAAGTGAATACCTGCGGTAAACCGCAAAGATGGCAGAGTCGGGGTCTCGGCGCCTCCAAACGAGACGGGGTAGGACATTTTCTCTGGAGGGCTAAGTCTCCGAAACCTCCCTGCCTGGTGGCAGTGTCGCGGCCCTTCTCCTGCCCCCTGCCGGCATGGAAAACGGTCCCCTGTGTTCCTTCGTCTGCCTGAGCTTCCCTACTTGCCGTGTAATACCTTTTACAAATTTTATTTTAATAATTGTTATTCTAAAGATTATAATAAAAAATGAATATTACTTTTGAAGGTATTGAGTGTATTTCATTTTATAGTAATTTCAAAAATGTATTTATTTTAACTATAGCTATAGTACTTTTAAAAAGATAAAAAAAAATACCGTATTACTTATTTGTTCACATTTTCCTAACTAAAATTTCACCAAGGATTCCAACAATGTAATTATTTTAACTGTATGTATGGTAGTTTTATCATAATAACCCATTACTAATTTTGTTGACGAAAGTGCAACTTCATAAATATATATATATATATATATATATATATATATATTATTATATAGATAGAGGAGTATATGGAGAGATATATATATATATACATATATATATATATAGGAAGATATATATAAAGATATATATATATATATATATGTATATATATATATATATATATATATATATATATATATATATATATATATATAAGGTAGCATATGCTTCAATAAATGATATAATATTAATAAAATTACTTTAGATCAAAATCTTCCCACATATTCACACAAAACGCCTTGAAAACCTTTCATAAAAAATAACATCCTAAATATAAAAAATAATAAGCGATAAAATTGTGTTAATGATTAAATAAGTTTAATAATACACAACAAAGAGACAAAAGAAACGACAATGAAGAGAATAAAATGAAAATAAAAAAAGGACAAATTAAAACCTCTTTATATATTTTTTGAGCTCCACACCTCAACAAAAACTCGGTAGGGTAAAGTAAAATTTTTCCTAAAATAAAATAGGGGATTTTGTGATATAAGAATTTGTGACTTCAAACAAACTTGAGCCAAAATTACTACTACTACTACTACTACTACTACTACTACTACTACTACTACTACTATGACTACTACTACTACTAGTATTAGTAATAGTAATAATTGAAAATAATCATAATAATATTATAATAATAATAATATTAATAATACTAATTATTTATAATAACAATAATAATAATAATAATAATAATTATTTATAATAATAATAACACACACACACACACACACATACATAATAATGTACACACAACAATCATAATAACAATACACAATAATAATAATACACAATAATAATAATAATAGTAATAATAATAATAAGATAATGATAATTATGATAATAATAATAATAATAATAATAATAATAATAATAATAATAATAATAATAATAATAATAATAATAATAATAATAATAATAATAATAATAATAATAATATTTGAGGTTTTATTTCTTTTATCATCTAGGATTTTTTTTTGTATTTCAATTTAAATATGCACCCAACCTTTCAGCAACATGAAACGCCAAAAAAAAAAGGGGGGGTAGGGGATTTAAATTTTTAAACCACAATTTTTAATTAAAAGAAAAAAAATTCCAATTTAAAAAAATAATAATAAAAAAAAAATAAAAAATAAATGAACGAATCTACTTTGATTTGTAAATAAACGAAAATAAAATAAAAATAGAAATGTTCTTCAATAATTAAACTCGGATAAAATAAATATAAAATTGACTCTAAAATAAAAATATTCATTTAAGCCAATTGGAAAAATAAAGTTTTTAAATATTTGTAGTAATTGGCAATTTCAACCCGCTCGAAATTCGTGCCATGCATATGGCAACACTCGCCAACTGTAGTCGCCATATTGTAAGTGTGTGATATCCTCTCTATAATAATTTTCAAATACTTAAATAAATAGACTCTTTAAAACTCTAAAATTGTTATTAATGGTTTTATAAGTGTTTATAGTGTGATTAAACTATAACATTTACAGTTAAAATTATTGAAATAGTGCCTAAAAAGGAAAGATTTCATTGTGATGTAGTCTGCTATATTGATTTTGCTCCGTAAAAGGTTTGTGTAGTTTCGTACAAAGAAAAAAGAAAACTTCTTGTTTTTTTTCTTGATTGTTAAAAAAAAAAGTTTTAACTTATTTTCTTTAATACAAT
>JABUQX010067797.1:35000-50000 GCA_015478945.1 Trachelipus rathkii
TCTTAGCTGTGTTTGTTCAGAGTTACGATTCGTAACGTTTTCTAGGTGCCACATCCATTTCGAACTGCGGTCCAATCACAACTAGTCAGGTTTCTAAGCAAGCTGATGAAATATATTTGTAGCTGCTGATGAAATAATGACTGCAGATCAGCTTCTACTGTTCCTATTTCTGGCTTTAAGTGGGCTTGGATGATTCTAAAATCTAAAGCTAATGCAGTACCCAAGGACGTAATAATTGCATTAGCCAGCATAAAAACTATCAAACTAATCCTTTCGTGTTTGTTTTCAGTACAGCAATACAAGTAACTTATAAAACGTGGTTTGTTTAATTATTTGCACAAACATACATCATATATATATATATATATATATATATATATATATATATATATATATATATATATATATATATATATATATATATATATATATATATTTAAAAAAAAGATATATATATATTATATATATATTATATTATATATATATTGAAGAGCTGGGAAAAGAAGAAAATGAGCCCTCGGCAGGTAAAAAGACGTGGAAAGCTAAAATACTTACAGAGGGAGAGTGGGATGCCAATTATTGAGATTTGAAGTGTCCGTTGGAATAGCTCTCCGCATATCAACCCCCCCTCTCCTTAAGTTCCCTTTGACCTCGTCCGGGTTTGCCTTCCTTGCCTACGGAGACGGTGGGTAAGGTGCCGGGCTAGGGGTCCCCGTGGGGGGGGAATTTAATGTTCCCACAGAAAATCCGTTGGAACCAAATGACCTAACTATGAATCCAATTGTCATTCTGTTTTGGCAAACATTAACAGATGTCGTTCCTAAGAAACAGTTTCTAACGGATCTTGGCCCTATGCGGTTGAAACTCTCCTCTTTTGTAAATGACTTGTCAAGTAAATGGCGAATTCGATCTTTCTTAACAGTCTGGAAAGGAAATGCTGTCCCCTTTTTGTCGGTTCCACAGACGAGACAGACACGGGAACCAACGGTTCGAAGTCTGTGAACAGACAATAAACAGACCATAAACAGACAAACTGAAGTTTGTTTTAAAGTCGGTTCGGCGATGGATTCATTTGAAGAGGCCCGAAAAACAGGAACTTGTGGTTTGGGCCGAAGCAAAACGAATGGGGCTGTCAAGTAACGAGAAAGTTCAATTTAGTAAGGACTGTCGCAACCACAAGACAGAAAAGGGGAGTGGGCATTTTTGTGAGTAATAACTTCTTTCTCAATTGGGCCCTGTAAAGCAGTGGACACACTCCTGAAGAGGGACCTCTCCAATAGTCACAAGACTGAAGATGTCCTAGCAGGAGCATCACGACAGGTATGAGGCTCTGTCTTTAACAGTTAGTTTCTTCTTCTGTGATTTCTTCTACGTAGAAAGTGTTTGTTTTTTTCTTTAGTGTTGAACTCTGTTCCTGAACTCATTCTGAGTGAAAATGTGATTTAAAGTACCGACTCAAATCACGCTCTTTGATATTATTTTTTGTACTGAAAATATAAGTGACTTTAGATACTGTATATTTCAATGTGTATAAATTACCTTAATTTTAGAATCTTTAATCTTAAAATTGTAGCAATATTCATTCGTGCATTTCTTTAAATGGGGATGATCCTGAGATTGTTTTTCAACGATGATAGATTTGTGTTTTTGTAAATATTTGAAATCTGATTTCGCGAACGGAGTGAGGGATTGCGTCTATGTTCGTTGAACTGTATATACCGCATTTTAATATTAAAGCAAATACCCGATTCGTTTCCACTCTCGAAATGAAGAACACTCCACGGGTTATACCTCTCCGCTTTCCGTGAAAATTTCACTTTAATGCGCTATTGTACATAGGTTGTCTGATATTAGTATCTCATCTGATATTCATGCATGCTAGCGCAATTTTAGTTCTCGTTGCTCGTTTGTCCGTCGCAGGTATCGCGACGCTCTCACCCTTCTCGCTTATAGAAGAGGAGAGAGGAAAACAGGTTTGATATATTTTTGTACCAGATGTCGTTGGTGAGTGTTGAATCTTTTTTCGTTTTACTTTTAAGATATCGAGGTGATAACTCTGTAAAGTTGCGGACTATTTCCTTTGTATCTGAAGCCCCTTTCTTTTTGTATTACATGAACCCCCCCCCCTCCAGAACGAAACTATGTATCGTGCTCTGTCGGGCGTTTAGCTAAGTTAATTTTAAGGAAGTGAATGGTGGTGTATGTGTGAAAGAGGTCCCATCAAACTCTGTGATCACAACAAGGAATGGGATCTAACCCCACACCTTAATTTAAAATCACACATCATTCTATTGCTGTCTATTCAGTAGAACTATCGTAGATTACTAACCATCTTATTGTTGCAACACCTACGATACTAACCCCCTTCCTTCCTCTTCTTTCATAACTAAGATTTACATCTGTTGCATGCTATCTCTGGCTTCCTTCTATCTAAAGGTTCACTGATGCACTATATCAGGACGCTGAGATAGTTGCATGGCTCGGCGGGCGTAGGGGGCTTTCTCGATCCCCTTCAGGGATCTGCTGTTGACTCTTCTCTTCCTGATCGAAAGTAGAAATGCGTGATTGATTGGTCTTTCATCAATCATTCGCATCTCCCCCTTTGCATATATATTTCTGCGTTTGTTGACGCTTCTCCCTGTGTATATATATCTGAATTTATCCATGATATTCTTATGACACAAATATTATACTATAATTGGCCAAAGAATCTCACCTCCAATCCTTCTATTCGAATGATAGTATTATCAGAGAATAGTAAATGAAGGTGGGAACTTTGGGAAAATGTTTTGACAAATCATAGGGTAACAACAAAAACAACATATACAGTCCACCACTACATTCTCCTCATTAATTTTTCACCCCATTCTTAATTTTGAAGGGGACTGTAGTCCCTCGAACCGGATGGTCAAACTATAATTTATCTTGCACTTGCAATTGAAACCTGCACATAAGCAACCTCTCCAAAACCAACATATTAAGAGTGATTTTTTTTACCAATGGTTGTCAGAGTGCTCGGTGTGAATTAGGATTCGTTGCTCGAATCACCCTTGTTGTGAAGTTTTCTCTTTGTTTATTGATATTATTATTATTATTATTATTATTATTATTATTATTATTATTATTATTATTATTATTATTATTATTATTATTATTATTATTATTATTATTATTATTATTATTATTATTATTATTATTATTATTGTTATTTTCATATTATTATTATAATTTTATTATTGTTATAATTATTATTATTATTATTATTATTATTATTATTATTATTATTATTATTATTATTCTTATTATTATTATTGCGAATGCGTTTGCTCAATGCGTCCTAAAGAAGCTAGATGGTTTCTTGGTAACTTTCTTGCATGATCTCTTTCTTTAGTTTCTTGTTCCGTTATTTATATATATATAGGGCTCATACTTGCAATTGCAACATTGTATTGTATTGAGAAGAAATAAGGAAAGGGTTTTATTTTTAGCATATTTTGAAGCAAGGTATTGCTTCTTTCGCTATTTCTCTTTGCATGATCTCTTTCTTTAGTTTCTTGTTCCGTTATTTACATATATCACTCTTTGCAATATTGCAATACTTTCGTAGTTGGAAAGGATTAGAAAGGGGTGCTATTTTTAACATATTTGAAGAAGCGCAGTGCTCTCTGTGCGATTTTTGTTGGTTTAGGCTCCCCTTAGGTTCTTTTTTCCTTTGTAATGTATATTACTTCTGCACAGCTGTAATATTTTCAGAAGGGTAAAGATTAGAGTTATTTTTTAATATATTGAAGAAGCAAAGTGCTCTCTGTGCGATTTTTGTTGGTTTAGCCCTCTCTTTAGGTTCTTTTTCCCTTGTACGCATATTACCTCTGCAATATTGCAATATTTTCGTAGTTGGAAAGGATTAGAAAGGAGTGCTATTTTAATATATTTGAAGAAGCGCAGTGCTCTCTGTTCTAATTTCTCTGTTTTTTGTATAATTTTCCTTTTTATTATTATTATTATTATTATTATTATTATTATTATTATTATTATTATTATTATTATTATTATTATTATTATTATTATTATTATTATTATTATTTTTCCTTTTTACATTTTTTGAATTTTGTTTTTTTTTTTTTTGCTGTTGTGTGTAGTTTATTTGTTATTGTTGTCTTTAAAGATACATACAGACACATATACACACACACACGAATACACACATAGGTTAACATTTAGAAATTTGTGTGTAGCATTTTGTGAATTTTCTTTTTTTTTTTTTTTCTTTTTGCTGTTGTGTGTAGTTATTTGTTATTGTTGTCTTTAAAGATACATACAGACACATATACACACACACACAAATACACATATATATATATATAGAAATTTGTGTGTAGCATTTTGTGAATTTTCTTTTTTTTTTCTTTCGCTGTTGTGTGAAGTTATTTGTTATTGTTAAATTTCTTTAAAGATACATACTAGACACATATACACACACACACAAATACACACATAGGTTAACATTTAGAAATTTGTGTGTAGCATTTTGTGAATTTTCCTTTTTTTTCTCTTTTTGCTGTTGTGTGTAGTTATTTGTTATTGTTGTCTTTAAAGATACATACAGACACATATACACACAATATTTACATCACAAATACACACATAGGTTAACATTTAGAAATTTGTATTTTTTTTTTTTTTTTTTTTTTTTTTTTCTTTCTTTTTGCTGTTGTGTGTAGTTATTTGTTATTGTTGTCTTTAAAGATACATACAGACACGAATACACACACACGAATACACACATAAGTTAACATTTTGAAATTTCGTGTAGCATTTTGTGAATTTTTTTTTTTTCTTTGCTGTTGTGTGTAGCTTATTTGTCGTTGTCGTTCCTGGACACACACACACATACACAGCACACACACACGAGTACACACATAGGTGTAAACCCCTGTAATTTGTGTGTAGCCCTTTCTTTTCAGATAATTATATTATAATAATTTGTTGGTAGTATTATATTACTACTATTAATATCAAACGCTTATCTGCGCTCACCTTGCCTAATTCTGGCCCACCGGACTCTGCGCCGCAGCCGATATTCCACGTAAAGCCGGAAAGTAAGGTAAGTCTTGTGAATTTTTTTGCGAATTTTTTTTGTCTTATATAAGTTTAGCCATAAGTTTTAGTCTTAAGATTAGAGACTAAGCCATAGTTAAGTTTCTCCGCCACGCTTTTACTTGCATGCGCCCTCTATCGCTTCTATCCCTTACTTATTTGCAGGAAATAAATCACAGGAATTCTGATAAGTGGTACGATTAAACTCAGGTGTGCTTCAGGGTATTGGAGCCTTCCAAAAACCCTTTCGCGCACAAACCCCTTACTGACCGCGGCGCAACGACGCCGTCGTCAGTGGTTCGTACTGAAAAGATTCTTTCCGCTTTCCCTTGATACGAGTGCGTACGCACATACCCCGTAATCATGGGCTCGGGACGCGAAGAAACCAACGCAGAAGAGGGGAATCCTCCCGGGACACCCCCTCCGGCAGACTTGAACCTGACCCCAACCCAAGATAACAATCAAAATAGAGGCCAGCAACAGAACCAGAAAAACAAACCAAAACGGGTGAAGTTCGCCGAACGACAGCGAGATGCCCTCAGTCAGAACGCCTCTGCGGAAATGACCGAGCTGAAGGAGTTGGTGGGAAGACCGGGATTCATCGGCAGGGGACATCTTAGCACTAGTACAGCATTTGGAGGAGACTCTTACCCAGTTGGAGGAGGCGAACGTCGTGATCCAAGATTACCTGGATCGCGACGATTTTATGACCGACTATGCGGAGAGTAGGAGACTTCACCTAGCTATCCGTAAAGCGATCAACGCCGGCAACAACACTTTAGCCGCCAGAGAGAGGGTCAGTCATAGAACGAGTCGATCCCCTTCACCATCGAGAGCCTCTTGTTGTTCGGGGGGTCGGCGGGCTCCCACGCTTTTCAAGGCCCCCACCAGGAACTTACCTACCTTCGGCGGGGATCCTCTGGAGTTCGCTAGCTATATAGAGTCATTTGAAGCCATGGTTAACGGACATAATTATGATCCCATAGAAAAACTCCACGCTTTACTCCAGAGCTTGCGTGGTGATGCCAAACAATTAATATCAGGGTTCGCAGTAAGGGGAGAAAACTATAGCATTGCGCTATCTCTCCTCAAAAACAACTATGGGGACAAGTCGAAGCTCATAGAAACCCTCCTCATTGCCCGGTTAGGCGGGCTCCCTAGCCCTAAAAATACTTACGCCGATCTTTTTCGTTTTAAAGCTGATGTTACTTGTTTCACAGAGTCTCTGAAGAACCAGGAGGTAATTGGGGATTGTCAAGGTTGTTCCACTATCTTGGGGACGCAACTTTCTTTCAAATTGCCAGCGGAAGTTAAGGAAAGAATTCCTTGGTCCGACGCGCGTAAGAGCTGGACAATCCAATCAGTATTGGACCTGGTTGACCAGGCCATCGGGTTCTTGCAGGCCGCCAAACCTTTCACGAACAAACCGAAGACCAATCCCGACCCCCAAAGGAGGGAGGAAACTTCGAGGGGTTACGTGGATAAACGACCGAGCGGTAACAACAAGCAGAAAACTTCCACAGTGTTAAGCGCTACGGGAAATAAACCAGCATTTCCCAAGAACCAGCCTCCGAGGCAGGACAGAAACCCCGTCAGATCGGACAGGCGAAGTTGTCGGTTCTGCAAGGAGGAACACTTCCCATCTGAATGTACTATGCTTACAACGCCAGAGATGAGACTAACAGTGGTTAGGAGTCGCGGCTGGTGTGAAAGATGCCTAGCGGAAAATCATGCCACAGCAGACTGTCAGTACGCTAGGGCTTGTTTCCGTTGCAGGGCACCGGACCACCACATCGTATTTTGCCCTCAACCGATCTCTCGAACTGGCAGCCACCCACGACAGCAACCAGATCCGCAGGGCCCAGGACCCACAGGGGATTCCGCCTCGGGCCATTATGCCGCTCTTTGTTCTGGAGGTAAAGGTATGGCACTTCCGTTGGCCGATTTGATTGTGTCCAACGGGGCTGACACCCTTACACTCAGAACGTTGTGTGATGGGGGGAGCCAAAAAACTTTAGTTTCTAGAGCGGTCGTTCAAAAATTACGATGCGTGCCCCACTCCCAGGTGAAATTAGCCATCAATGGGATCAACCAGCGGGGCGTAGCTGCCCTTCATGACGTCGTCACCCTTCAAGTCCAAACGAAAGACGGCGTCGTCCCCATCTCGGCCATTGTGGTGGAGCACCTGCCTCTAAACGGCAGATCCCCGGCTTGGTCAAATCAAGCTGGTAAGGGGGCACAGACAACATGACAACCTTGCATATGCTGATCCGCACAGCGATGTGATCGATCAAATCCAGCTCCTGATCGGCGTGGATCACTTGAATAAATTCCTGAAGTCGTGTGAGTCCCGCTTCGGCGTTGACCTCATGAAAACCAATGTGGGCAACATGATATGGGGACCTCTACCCTTTTCTTCGAAGAACACTACCTCGCAAGTTACAGTAGTGTCCGCACTTAGAGCAGAAGTTCGGCTCACCAACGATTGGAGACCGGATCTCACTTGTAATCAGACGGAACAGCACTCTCTTTCCCTCCAGTTGGAAAAGGGTGTGAAGAGAGCGCCCCGGGGTCCAGACCCTTCGCTCCTCCGTTCTGAGGATCCCTCTCCGACCGCTGGATCACACCCTGGAGCTTCCCTCTCGTTGGAAGACGTGCAGGGTCCATGTGAGACAGCGGATACGGGGTTTCGAACTATAGGTTGCTCTACCAACGTAGCCTTGGGCCATTCCCCCCTCCAGAGGGCGGATGGAACCAACCCGGGGCCACCGGAGGACAGTGAATCATGACATCACCCCGAGCGCCCTCCGACCGTTGAACCTCCATCCTCCCTCCCGTTGGAGGATGGAATGTTGATGACGCCCGGGGATTTTAAGCGCTCGTGCTCCTCTACGATCCTAGGCCCCCTCCCGACAGAGGAGGCGGCCCCCCCCACGCCAGATCTGGATCGACTTTGGTCACTGTCCCAAATTGGTATTATGCCAAACGAACAGTTCACGGCGGCCGAGAAAACCACGCTGGAGGCCTTCGAAGAAAACTTGTCATTCGAAAACGGCCGATACGTGGTGTCGCTACCCTGGCGTGACAACCACCCCTCTCTTCCTGACAATTACGCCTTGGCTAAGAGGCGTCTGTATAGCATCCTTAAAAGGTTGAGAGGGGACGCTGAGTTGATGGGAAGTTATGCTGATGTTATCAAGGATCAACTGGAGAGGGGCTTCATTGAAGAGGTAACCCCTATCACTCCGATCCACCCCAGCGCCAAGCTGCATTACTTACCCCACCATGGGGTCCGGAAGTCCTCGTCCACCACAGCACTGAGACTAGTGTTTGATTGTTCTTCTAACAATCCTAGTCTTAATCAGTGCTTACACAGTGGACCTTCCCTCATCACTGATTTGACCAAGATCCTTCTGAAGATTCGGTTGAGACGATACGCTACATCCTCGGACATAGAGAAGGCCTTTTTAGCCATACGTCTCAGGTTGGAAGATAGGGATTCCACGCGTTTTTTGTGGGTGAAAGATCCTTCCGACCCCAGAAGCCCTTTGGTCACCTATCGGTTCACTTCCGTCTTATTCGGAGCCACCTGCAGTCCATTTTTGCTGGCTGCCTGCATTCAGCACCACGTCCGAAACTCAGACACCGACTACGAGGACGTGATTTTGAACCAAATCTACGTGGACAATCTGTTCGGTACCTTTGACACCGAAGCAGAAGTGGAAGATTTCTTTCTTCAGTCCCGGTCCCTCTTCGAAAAGGCCGGCCTCAATTTACGAGAGTGGGTGTCCAATTGTCCAGAAGCGAACGTAAAGTTCCGAGAGAACGAGGCGGCCGCCGAAGACACTACGATTAAGGTTTTGGGTATGGAGTGGGATACAAACGAGGACACCATTTCCTACCCCCTCAAGGTTGTCGCCTCTGAAGCGGCCACCAAGAGAGCTATTCTGCAGAACCTCGCTTCCCTATTCGACCCACTGGGCATCTTGTCCCCAGTGGCTGTTCGAGGTAAGATTCTCCTGCAAAAACTGTGGAAGGAGAAACTGAGTTGGGACAAACCTATTTCCAACGAGCACCGCAAGGAATGGGTTTCAATTGCCGAACATTTACAACACTGTTTGCAGTTAACAATACCTAGGCAGCTAATTTTTGCTCGAAAGGTGGAACTTCATGCCTTTTCAGACGCATCGGGCGCAGCCTATGCCACTGCCGTGTACGCTGTATCAATGGGAGAGCACGTTCCCATAGCCAGTCTTCTTATGGCGAAGGTGAAAGTTGCACCCATGAAAGAACTCACGATCCCGCGTTTGGAACTAATGGGAGCTCTACTCTCCTCCCGAATCATTAAATTTGTCATCGACGCTTACAAGGATTTGCTAGATATAGTTAAGATCTACTGCTGGTGTGACAGTCAGGTGGCGTTGCGATGGATATTCTCCTCCAAGCCGCTCCCCCTCTTCAACCAGAACAGAGTCGATGAAATCCGTAGAAACCTGCCTACGGCCCAGTGGCGGTACGTCCCCACAGAAGACAACCCCGCCGACGCGGCATCTAGAGGCGTGAGTTATAAGTACGTATTCACGGACTTATGGAAGAAAGGCCCCCCTTGGCTTACAAACCCTCCAAATTGGCCCGTCTGGACCGAACACCCTTCCCTCTGTGAAGGGGCTACGGGGACGGACGAGGTCATAGTAGCCACTTCCACCACCGCGGTACCGAAAGCGGCTCCCATCTTCGATTTAGAGCGTTACTCCTCTCTCAACAAGATCATACGGATCACCGCCCTGGTTCACAGGTTCATCGAGAACCTGAGGAAATCCAGGCAGAAGCTCCTTATGACCCGGTCCGTCTCTCGGCCCGAATTCTCCCATTTGATTTCCTTAGAAGAGAGAAATAACGCGGAACTCTACTGGATCCGGAGGCTCCAGAAGGAACACTACCTACCCGAAATTACGTGCCTCCAAGACTCCTTACCTTTAACAAATCTGGTGAAACAACTGAGCTTAACGCTAGTAGATGGAGTACTCAGATGCGACAGGAGATTGAGCAATGCGCTGATACCTTTCGACGCAAAGTTTCCTATGCTGCTGCCATCAGACTCACATCTCACCCGACTCATCATATGGCAACTCTTCACCAAACAAACCACCATGTTGGTATTTCAGAACTCGTGTCGATTGTCCGTCAGCGGTTCTATTTCGCTCGGATGAGGACAACGGTGAAGAAAGTGATACGCCCGTGTGGCCTTTGTAAACGTCTACAAGCTGCACATTTTCGTTCGGCGCCACTAGCTGCCTTGCCTCGCTCCCGAGTGGTAGAAAGCAAACCGTTTACGGTGATCGGAGTGGACCTCACAGGCTATTTCAATGTCAAAGTTCCTAGGAACGAAGTTACCAAAAGCTATGTGGTTTTGTTCACTTGCGCTGTGACTAGAGCGATACATCTAGAACTGGTCTTCGACAACAGCACCGAGTCATTTTTGAGAGCGTTACGTCGGTTTATCGGAAGACGAGGAGCACCCTCCATAATATACTCTGATAACGCAACGTATTTCCAAGCAGCATCCCAGCACCTAAGGGACTTATGGGAACTACCCTCCGTGAAGGACTTCCTAACCCAGCATTCCATCACCTGGAGATTCAATCCCGCTAGAAGCAGTCATTACGGCGGATTCTTCGAACGTTTAATAGGTCTGACCAAAACCCATCTTCGGAAGACCCTCAAAACTTCCCTAGTCAGCTATGAAGAGTTCAATACGGTGCTTGCGGAGGTGGAGTCTGTGGTCAACTGCCGACCCCTCACCTACGTGGGCGACGAACTCCACTGCGAGGAGCCCCTCACTCCTTCCCACTTGTTGATGGGATACAAGCTGAACATCCTTCCTGTCCCTGAAGAATTACTTGAACATGATGCCACCTACAGGGACCCGGTGAAGGTTAACAAGAGGTACAAGTATTTACTCTCCCTCATAGCTAAGTTTCAGTCTGCTTGGAGCAAAGACTATCTGCTCAGCCTGAAACAATCTTGGAATGTCTCCAACCGCCCTGACGTTAAGGTCGGAGACGTAGTTTTAATTGAGGACGATGGTCCTCGTCTAAAGTGGAAACTGGGCATCATCAAAACCCTTTACACTTCTCCCGACGGGCATACCCGTTCGGTATTGCTCAGTACGAGTCGTGGTGAAATAACAAGGGCCGTTATCCACTTGTACCCTCTGGAGATACACTCCAACCTGTTCGATCCCTCAGATCCGCTCCCTCCAACCGAAGTTCCTCAAACATCGGCCGCTCCTCCGGAAAGGCCCCTACGACGAGCACACGTGTTGGCCAAGCAGAGAATACGGGCTATTCTTTCCGACGAAGAATAGCTCTCCGCATATCAACCCCCCCTCTCCTTAAGTTCCCTTTGACCTCGTCCGGGTTTGCCTTCCTTGCCTACGGAGACGGTGGGTAAGGTGCCGGGCTAGGGGTCCCCGTGGGGGGGAGTTTAATGTTCCCACAGAAAATCCGTTGGAACCAAATGACCTAACTATGAATCCAATTGTCATTCTGTTTTGGCAAACATTAGCAGATGTCGTTCCTAAGAAACAGTTTCTAACGGATCTTGGCCCTATGCGGTTGAAACTTTCCTCTTTTGTAAATGACTTGTCAAGTAAATGGCGAATTCGATCTTTCTTAACAGTCTGGAAAGGAAATGCTGTCCCCTTTTTGTCGGTTCCACAGACGAGACAGACACAGGAACCAACGGTTCGAAGTCTGTGAACAGACAATAAACAGACCATAAACAGACAAACTGAAGTTTGTTTTAAAGTCGGTTCGGCGATGGATTCATTTGAAGAGGCCCGAAAAACAGGAACTTGTGGTTTGGGCCGAAGCAAAACGAATGGGGCTGTCAAGTAACGAGAAAGTTCAATTTAGTAAGGACTGTCGCAACCACAAGACAGAAAAGGGGAGTGGGCATTTTTGTGAAATTAACTTTTTTCTAATTGGCCCTGAAGCAGGCAGGGACACACCCCGGAAGAGGGACCCCCTCCAATGAACAAGACTTAAGATGCCCTGAAGGAGGAGCATCACGACAGGGTAAGGAGGTGGCTTGGTCTTAACAGTTAGTTCTTCAGATTTCTTCTACGTAGAAAGTGTGATTTGTTTTTTTCTTTAGTGTTGAACTCTGTTCCTGAACTCATTCTGAGTGAAAATGTGATTTAAAGTACCGACTCAAATCACGCTCTTTGATATTATTTTTTTGTACTGAAAATATAAGTGACTTTAGATACTGTATATTTCAATGTGTATAAATTACCTTAATTTTAGAATCTTTAATCTTAAAATTGTAGCAATATTCATTCGTGCATTTCTTTAATGGGGATGATCCTGAGATTGTTTTTCAACGATGATAGATTTGTGTTTTTGTAAATATTTGAAATCTGATTTCGCGAACGGAGTGAGGGATTGCGTCTATGTTCGTTGAACTGTATATACCGCATTTTAATATTAAAGCAAATATCCGATTCGTTTCCACTCTCGAAATGAAGAACACTCCACGGGTTATACCTCTCCGCTTTCCGTGAAAATTTCACTTTAATGCGCTATTGTATGTCTTATATCAGTATCTCATCTGATATTCATGCATGCTAGCGCAATTTTAGTTCTCGTTGCTCGTTTGTCCGTCGCAGGTATCGCGACGCTCTCACCCTTCTCGCTTATAGAAGAGGAGAGAGGAAAACAGGTTTGATATATTTTTGTACCAGATGTCGTTGGTGAGTGTTGAATCTTTTTTCGTTTTACTTTTAAGATATCGACTATTTCCTTTGTATCTGAAGCCCCTTTCTTTTTGTATTACATGAACCCCCCCCCCTCCAGAACGAAACTATGTATCGTGCTCTGTCGGGCGTTTAGCTAAGTTAATTTTAAGGAAGTGAATGGTGGTGTATGTGTGAAAGAGGTCCCATCAAACTCTGTGATCACAACAAGGAATGGGATCTAACCCCACACCTTAATTTAAAATCACACATCATTCTATTGCTGTCTATTCAGTAGAACTATCGTAGATTACTAACCATCTTATTGTTGCAACACCTACGATATTAACATCTATTTTCACGCTCTTCTTTCATAACTAAGATTTACATCTGTTGCATGCTATCTCTGGCTTCCTTCTATCTAAAGGTTCACTGATGCACTATATCAGGACGCTGAGATAGTTGCATGGCTCGGCGGGCGTAGGGGGCTTTCTCGATCCCCTTCAGGGATCTGCTGTTGACTCTTCTCTTCCTGATCGAAAGTAGAAATGCGTGATTGATTGGTCTTTCATCAATCATTCGCATCTCCCCCTTTGCATATATATTTCTGCGTTTGTTGACGCTTCTCCCTGTGTATATATATCTGAATTTATCCATGATATTCTTATGACACAAATATTATACTATAATTGGCCAAAGAATCTCACCTCCAATCCTTCTATTCGAATGATAGTATTATCAGAGAATAGTAAATGAAGGTGGGAACTTTGGGAAAATGTTTTGACAAATCATAGGGTAACAACAAAAAAAAAAAAAACAACATATACAGTCCACTCACATCTCATTCATTCTTCACCCTATCTAATTTGCTGCCAAGATGCTAATGTCATTGTATAGAACTCCTAGATGTGGGGGCGCAAATGCAACTCCAGCATACTACAAGCAGAACTTAATGTGACCTAGCACACTCCAGAACTTAGACGTAGGAATAAGATCTAAAGTACTAGAGAACTTTGATGTAAGAATATAACCCAGCACACTACAGAACTTAATGTTACCTATTCATTAATTTTTAACACCCTATCCAATTTGACCAAGACAAGTACTAGAGAACTTAGATGTAAGAATGTAACCCAGCACACTACAGAACTTAATTTAACTTAGCACACTACATAACTTAGACGTAGAAATAAGATCTAAAGTACTTGAGAACTTAGATGTAAGAATGTAACCCAGCACACTACGGAACTTAATGTAACTTAGCACACTACATAAATTATACGTAGGAATAAGATCTAAAGTACTTGAGAACTTAGATGTAAGAATGTAACCTATCAAGATGTAAGAATGTAACCTAGCACACTGCAGAACTTGGACATATGAAGAACTTAGACGTATTAATAAGATAAAAAGCACTACATAACTTAGATGTAAGAATGTAACCTAGCACACTACAGAACTTAGACGTAGGAATAAGATCTAAAGCACTACAGAACTTAGATGTAAGAATGTAACCTACCACACTACAGAACTTAGACGTAGGAATAATATCTAAAGCACTGCAGAACTAGATAAGAATGTAACCTATCACACTACAGAACTTAGACACGTAGAATAAGATCTAAAATACTGCAGAACTTAGAGATGGTGAATGTAACTAGCACACTACTAACTAGACGTAGGAACAAGATCTCTCAAGAACTACAGAATCCTGATGTAATAATGCACCTAGCGCACCACAGAACTTCTTAGACGTTGAATTAGACGGGTAGTATTACTAGATTTAGACAAGAATGCAACTTTACCACACTACTGAGCTTAGATGTAGGAACAAGATCAAAAGTACTTCAGATTGAACTAGATAAGAATGTAAATCTCATATATATATATATATATATATATATATATAAGAAAGAAAGAAAGACTAAGATATATAAAGAGATGTAATATATATATATATATATATATATATATATATATATATATATATATATATATTTACAGCTGTCACCACTCACTCACGGGCAGAGCCCCCCATCAAGGAGGGGGTGTTTCACGCCTCAGAAGTCAACAACTAAAGCAAATTACGCAGATGAGCACAGACGCAGGCTTTGAAGTGGATTAAATTCAGTAGGAAAAACAGAAGATGTGGAAGAGAATTCCAC
>JABUQX010067798.1:0-48602 GCA_015478945.1 Trachelipus rathkii
ATACATAGTATTTACTATACCAACTTCTCACTATATTCATTAGTCCTATATCTAGTGTTACCTTAACTACTCTACCCTTATCCTTTACTCAACATGGTATTAATATTACCATATATATATAAATACTTACTTTATCATACACTTGGTTTGATATCTTAAACATATTTTGTTGTCAACCATAAAGTGCTCTTTCTGTGTTAACTATATACAGTAACTATTACTAATAGGCTATACTAGCTCTAAACTTATATTTAAACAAATCATATACTTGTACTAATATATTTTTTAGTTTTATTTATTCCAGAATCTATATATATACACTATATATACCTATCACTCCGTATTAGTATTATATTTATCTTATAATTTTCTCTATTAGTATACGCTATATGATGAGGACTCTTTATATTTTCGCTTACCTCGCTCTATCTTATATTAATACGACTATTATATTCTATATCTAATACACTTATATACGATATTGATGCTTGGTCTCTCCTCGTATAGCGTTTCTTATAAATCTAGCTTTGTTGCAACTGCATTTGCTGAACTGAATACACATATATATATACCGTAATCTTTTTTACGTACATCATTACACTTGATGAACTACCTATTATTCACTACTGAACTCTTTATATATATTCCACATACAATGTTCTCTATATATATTTTACTAGGCACGCACATTTTATTAATTGTAGTGTGTATGTATTTAGTCCACTGTATACTATCTTCCAACTAGCCTCAATAATATATACCCACTCCTTTACTACACCATGCTTATTGTATGTGCTTCCCTTTATTTCTCACCGTCCATATATTAAATTATATATTTATTATTTAATTTTTTTTTATACTACTTCCACTATACTATTGAAGCAACTAGTTATTTATTTAATTTCTTATTCAAGGAACCTCTCTATACTTTGTTTTATACACCCTCTTGTCATGTAGTATTCTATTCTGTCTGATACTACTACTACTAGTATTACTTCATATCTCCCTGCTTTATTATTCTATTCCAGTTCTACTAGTAGCATTATATATGATACTACTATGTCGCCATAACTCATATCACTATATCCTTTACTTGAGCTAACACTCCTCATGACGTACTTACTATAATTAATAATGTTGTAGTCCGTTCAGTTATCCCATATATTCTATATGTACTATTTCAGCCTCACTCCATTTCGGCCTCTAACACGTCAAGTTCAGCACGATGTATATCATTTCTTCACCATAAGCCACACTGAAGATTATTGATCTGCTCTTCGTGAATTGCTCTTTCGATGAGATGATATAATATGCTTACTAGAGAACACATAGATGATGAAATCGCAAAAATAATATCTAGTTGTTTGTAAACGGCGGAGATACATATGTCTTTCTATAATTAGCCATAAGTTCTGTTCATCTTCAGCTTCGCTTTCACTCTCCTTTCCTTGCTGTTTCGCAATATGAATCATCGTGACCACTGGCTTCCCATCGAATGACAATAACGTGTCAACATTACGCAACACAGACACGTAGCTGCAAATGGCATCTTACTTGCTATTTTATGTACAGTTCACTATATTTTACTTTCTTATGAGTTTTTATATATCTAATAGTTGATCCACTTATACTCACTCACAGCTATGCATATTTATACTCACCATCTTATTAGTCCTGATACTCATATCTTATTCAGGACTTATAAGATAATGATCAGGTATTTTAGTGCTACTGGTTTAATGACTATTTCTTCTACTCGAGAGGAGCGATTAGCTCTTATAATGTACACTGGCCCACGGAACTGCCCCGGTTCCTTTCTCACTCACTCACCTACCATTTATTTGTCCGTCACTATACTACTTCTCAGCCGCCCTACTAATACTATTATATATATATACGTTATCCTAATACTCTCCTTATATTTATCAATTACATATATATCCATTCTGTATTATATCATTATATATTATAATCCCTTCATATCTATTCTCACTACCTTACTCTCTATACCTATATATAATCTTATATTCATCTATCCCTAGGCCCCTGTGACGCTATTATCTACTATTTATATGCTCACCTATCACTACATTCACCACCTAATACTCTCACGGGTACGTGATGCTGTACTACCTTACGAGCCTGAATAACCTATCTTATCTATGCTTCACTACTAATCTCTATATATATCTCTTCTCTTTGGTATTTTTATGAATCCTAACTAATATATAATCTATAATATATAATATATATATATACTATTCTTATCATCATTGGGTGCGGTTCCTTCTCTGTATGTCATCCTTTGGAACGCGAGAGACGGAATCTTTCCGTGTCTCTGGTGGACTACTCGGGGACTTTTCTTTTGCGAAGTTTCCGGTTCGGCCTTGGATACTAATTGGTTCCGGCTTGGACACTCACACCCAGTTACATACTTTTTACGGCTTTTTCAAATGGTCTTTCTTAAAAAAATTCTTAGTAATTTGAGTGTCTCTGCCTTCCATTTACGCAGTTATCAATTTTTATGCATAAACAATATTTTAATATAGAAAGATTGGATAATAGTATGGAGACTAATCGATAAAATGACCTTCGACTCTATCTATACTTTCGAAAAACTTTAAATAATGAAAATACAATATTTTCAAACTTGAACCGGTAGGCTTTTAATACGCCCTTAATGAGAACGTTGGGGTTTGGGATTTTTTTAGTCCTTTTTTTTTTTTTTTTTTTAGACAGATTTCTTTTTTAATTTTTTATTTTATTTTAAATATTTAGTTAATAATATACTTATTTTTTACCTAATTAATAATCAGTTTAAATAAATTTACATTATTTAATTTAATAAGATTTACATTATTATAATATATATATATATATATATATATACTATATTATATATTATATATATATATATATATATATATATAGTATATATATCATATATATATATATATATATATATATATATATATATATATATATATATTATATATTATATACTATATATATAGTTATATACTATATATATATACACAGAGTGGCGCACATAAAATCGGCCCCATCTACGAAAAAAAGAATATCAATAATAAATCTACCGACCTACGTACGTACGTCAGGCCTAATCCAAATAGTAGTATAGTAATAGGACAATAATAGGACACCTTTACCTACGGTTTAATTAACCAGAGCAGGAGATTTAAAGTCTATGTTTGCAATGTTCTCCGTCAAGAACAAAGCAAAGTTCTGCACGTTTAAGCATGTTATTGAAAACATTTATCAATGATGTTGGAAATCTCTTGACGTATGTTGTTTTTCAATGTGTCAATTGTTCTGTGATTGTTGTGGTAGAATCTAGATTTTGGTGAGAGGTCGGGAGACCGGGGAGGCAACAAACCCTTGCTGATGGTCCTTTCCTCTGTGAAAACGGTATGTATGGTAGTCAATGACAGAGATCCGACGTATGGCAGGTGTCCCCATCTTGCTAGAAATAGGCATAAACGCTTTTCCGTTTGGAGTTAACTGTGGCAGAGAAGTCACTATAGACCTGTAGGTAAGACATTGGTATTCACAGTTTTCATCTGAAGAAATATTGACGATTATTCTGGTCGACAACAATATATGAGCGAAACCACTCAAAATTTTTAAATCGTGTAGTTGGCATTTGCAGGACTCGTGTGGGTTCTCTGTAGCCCAGTCGTCGACAGTCACTTTCGGGAATCGTAACCCGCAGAATGAAACCAAGATTTCATCCGTTGAACAGAAGCGGGAACAACGGTATCAACATCCATTCCCCCAGCAACATTCTCTAGCAAACATACAGTAGTTTACGCTTACCTTATCCGCTCTTTTATTTCCATGAACAGACACTCACACGTTAGGGTTTCATGTATTTAAGCCATGAAGGATGCGTTGACCTGATCCGCATGATACTCCACATTGTTTTGATAACCGTCGTGTACGGTCGTAGCTAGTTAGGTAAATATTTTATTGATAATCATTTTTTTCGTAGATGGGGCCGGTTTTTATGTGCGCCACTATATATATATTCATATATACTATATATATATATACTATAGTCATATATATACTATAATATATATATATATATATATATATATATATATAGTATATATATATGTTTTTTTTACCATACTGTATAATACCCGAAGTAACTCTACAGTTTTATTTATTTTACTTAACATGACTTGAAACACACATTCGATGAATTTACTTATTAATTGTTATTTAGAAAATATACTTTATCTTTTAAACGGTTATAGCTAGGATTAATTATTAAATTTAAAAAAAAGTGCTAAAAAAAAAAAAAAAAAAAAAAATAAAAAAAAAAAAAAAAAAGAATCCATTGATTTTTTAATAAAAAAAAATACGTAAAAAATCAGTTGGTTTAAATACTTTGATCTTTTTGTGCCAATCCTGCTCTCGAATCTAGACCAGGGGATAAATAAAATTTGTACAGGGTATTACTTATATTATTTATTATTATTATTACATTATTTATTATTATTATATTCATTCTTAATAATTTATTATGTATTATTGATTATTATTATTATTATTATTATTATTATTATTAATTATTATTATATTTATTATTATATTTTATTTTTTATTTTTATTTTATTTATTTTTATTTTTTAATTTTATTATTAATTATTATTCATTATTTATTATTATTATTATCATTATTTTATATTTTATTATTATTATTATTATTATATTAATTATTATTATTATTTATTAATTATTATTATTATTATATTCACAGAAGAAAAGTAAATAACCTTTAAAGTAGAAACTACTACAAAACAAAATATTTTACTATAAAGATTAAGGAAAAAAACTTTTAAAATTTAAAAAACTATGGATTCCATTAATTCTCCTTACTTGAAATTGATCGGCTGTATTTTGAACTTTTGAAAGTGTTGTGGGTGCTAGGAAATATAGTTTGGCTCTCCGGACAGTGGCGGCTCCTACGACTTTGCGGGCCCTGGGCCGGCAATGGCAGCCCTAGGGCTTTGCGGGGCCCTGGCCGGTGTTTTTCGTAGAAACACATGACACAAAGTATATAAAAACTTATAAAGTTAATTAAAATCTGCACAGTAATCAATACTTGGTTAACAACCCTGGACATTGTAATGGGCAAGATCATAATTATATATATATATATAATATATTATATTAATATTATATATATATATATATATATATATAATATATATATATATATATTATATACTATATATATAATAACTATATTATATTATATATATCATATATATATATAATCTTGCGCAGCTCATCAATTCGCGATATGGGGCCGTTAAAATCTGCCCTAGAACCCAACACTGGCCTCTCCATGTGTGGAGTTAAACGTCATCTCTTATCCCTCAAACACGTTACCCGCTACTGAAAAAAGCTTTTTAAACTTGAAGACCCGTAGAACTTTAAATATATAATCCTTTTTTACTTAATAAATTTATTGATGCGCTTATCCAAATTTTTGGCTTCAGAAAGAACTAAAGAGCTCACAGTGTGGATATGACAAGATGCCACAAACTTCTAGAGAGACTCCACTTGTTAATCAGAAAGTTTTAAGTAGAATATGTAAGGTGTGCTGGATCATACGAAATTCCGGTTCCGGCCGGAACTTTTTTGGGATTCTGGCTAATTCCGGTTTCCGGCCGGACCAAAATTTCCCTGGTTCCGGTCATCTCCCTAATATATATATATATATATCTATATATATAATATATATATTATATATATATATATTTATATATGATATATATATATATATATTATATATATTATTATATATATATATATAGTATATATATATATATATATATAAGATATATATATATCTATATATATTGAAAAATATTATTAATAATAATAATAATAATAATATAATCAATAATATAATAATAATAATAATAATAATAAATAATATAATAATAAATTAATAATAATAATAGATATAATAATAATAATATAATAATAATAATAATAATAATGTAATAAAAATAAATTAAATATCAGAATCCGAGATGGTGAAACTGACTGAACTGAAACCTATATTAATTTCACCAGATTTAAATCTACAAATTTTTGAAAATACTCGTCTTGAAATGTGCAATCTAGAAATTAATTAAAAAAAATTAAAAAAGGAAGTGTGCCTGATTTTACAACACTGGAGTACATGGAGTTTTAGCGATGTTCACTAAGATTTGAGACAGGGTTGGAAAAACCCCGGGGTCGGACCCAACAATAAACCAGCCCAGCGATTTTGTTTTTTTCATTGTTTTTGTTTGAAAGTTTGGCTATTTTTTTTTCGGGGGGGTGCTGGGACATAGTAATATATTTGTAATAAAAAATCTAAAATGAACAGATTTTGAATTACAGTTAAGAAGATTGTTGATGATTTGTTATTACTTTCGACAAAATACATTGTTGAATAATAGGTATATAAATTTACAAATTGGGAACATATATTTGCTAACAACAGAACTTTTGTCCCAAATCCCACACGCTGACATGAATGTCATTCGCCTAATTGGCTGAACACTTGTAAATGTATAAAAGTGGCATTGCTATGTGTACAGGTTATTGATCAGTAAATGACACAAGAGGACTACTAAGGTAAAGTATTAGATAATATATTTATAATTTATATTTATTAAACTTTGAACATTGTTCGTCAACATAATCTGAAGGCTTTGGGGAAGCCGTAGTAAGTTAGCTACCATAGTTCAAATTAGTTGGTTACCTAGAAACTAGGCAATGCTTGCACCAGATAACTCCCCAAGAAGCTGCCCACCAACCCAACACAAGGTCTGGGTTTGTATTGGAAAACCCCGGGTAAAATTGGGAGATTTGAAAAAAATAACAGTATATGAAGTATAGTCACTTTCTTGAAAAAAAATGATTAAGGCACACTGTAGAAAACTCAGGAGATTTTTAGTTTTATATATATACTATATATATATATATATTATATATTATATATAATACTATATATATATTATAATTATATAATATTATATATATATAATCATATATAATTTTATATATACATAATATATATATATATATATATATATATATATATATCATAATAATATATATGATATATACTAATATTATATAATATATATAAATATTATATATATATATATAATATTTATATATAAACTAATATATATATATATTATAGTATATATATATATATATATATATATATATATATATATATATATATATATACTAGTATATTCTATATATATATAGTATACTATAATATAAATTATATATATAGTTATAATATTATATATATATATATATATATATATATAATATACTATTATCATATATATATATATATATATATATATATATATATATATTATATATATATATATATATATATATATTAATAGAAAACAGTGTGCACAACTATAATGCAATAGTTGATTGACTCGAGAAAATTTATTTATTCAATGGGTTGATAGTTGATATATTAAAATTTGTGATATCAATATAATATAAATGTATTAAGACAAATGGAATTAAATCGCAGGTTTCTGAAGTTTGCTGATGAAATACCAAAGTGGTCCTCAATTAGGAATAGTGAAGGATGTATAAAGATTCAAAATATTTGAATAAACTTCTTAGATTGGGTGGGCAAATAAATTTTAATAGTAAAACTGTAAAGGTTCCTTCCCTAGGTTACTTCCTAATAAAAGTTTTTAAGCTACGATATGAATAGGAACTGATTGGGTCTGTGGACCAAAAAAAGATTTAAATGTGAGTATAAGCAGTAATCTAGAAATAGCTGGTCATGTTTGGAAGCAAGAAATATAGCTAAATGATGAAGCTGGGGCCATAAGATCGTCGCAATGTTGTTCTTACAAGAGCATAATAAGTTATGAGTAAAATGTATATATAGCCATGTAGGCCAGTGATTAACGAGTATGTCCGCCACTAAGTTTTTTGTTTTTGGCCAAGTATTATAACCAAGATAAGCTTTTCAGATATTGCTGGAGAGAGTGCAACCGTAGACGTCAATCAAGACATGATTTCTGGGTTGATGGTAAGAGTATGCGAGGATACGCTGAAGTAGTTAGGAATGTTTTTCTTCAGAAAAGCGCGATTTCCTCAGAGGAGACAATATAAGCATGTCTACAAATTTTAACATCTATGAATAATGGCGGACGACCACATTAATATTCTTTATAGTAGAAGAACGGAAGGGGGAGACCAGGGACATAGTAAAGAAAATCACAAGAAGACACACACATGACCTTCTCTGATAAAGAATGGCAGTTCATTCAGTAACCAGGATTTTGTTAAATTTTTGGACAATGGCTTGCCACAGGAGGTTGTTGATTGCGACTCGATTGCAACATTTAAGAAGAGGATTGGATATGGTGTATGGAATCGGCCTGGGTATCATTTAGCTATACTTTTGATTAAGCTCAAATTTTACGGGTTTTTAGCTATAGACTAGCTTATTAATGTTAAACTGCAATGTTAACTATGAAGTAATAAAGCTGTGTAGTCGGTGGTTTAGCATGTACTTTTAGACTAGTCATGATTCTCGTTCTTTTAGTTGCAAACTTTGTGTGTATGCTATGTAGTTATTGACAAGCCTCTAGGGTGCTTTGTGGATCTTGCAACTGAGTGTTGTTTCTAAACTTTTGTGTAATACTATGTAAGCGTTATTGACCAAAGGCCGATAAGGTGCTCTATGGGGATTTGCATGAACCTGTTTGATGACTGATTGCTTCTGTTGGCTTGACTGTAACAGTTTCGATAGGCCCATGTCGGTTTCTTATCTGTCTTTTTATTTCTAATGTTCTAATATAGACTCACTTGAAAGATTAATATATAAAATTGATTGAAAATTCTATTTTATTTAATCGTTCTAATGAATAAAATTTAAAGAATACATTCATCTTGTACTTTTTTATTAAATTTTAAATCATTTTTTTCCATTTTCTAATTTTCTTTCAAAATATTTCATTGGTATATCATGTGAAAATCTTTAAAATTAAATAATGCCAACTGAGCTCCAATATATTATGTACATAATATATTTCTTTTTATTGCATATTAGTAAATTTGTTTAAAAATATCTCTCAATTTGTTGAAAATAATAAAACCTAAAAATTAACAATATAAAAAAAACACCTGACTTTTTTCTTTTTTTTTGGGTGGGTTTTTTAATCGCTGACCATCTTGATACTGACCTTATCGCGACGTAGACGTAGCCTATGGTTCCCAAAGACCATTTAAACAGAAATCGTATCAAGAAGAAATAAAAGTTTGCGACTGATAGTTTAAAAGATGGGCTTTCTCATTCTAAACTCTGTAGGCACTTGTAATCTTATATTCAGATACGCTACTACTTAGTTTGATTGTCAGGAGATTATTGTGCGCATTACGCTGAAAATACTCTCTTGTTCTCGTACCCGTTTGAAGGAACATTCTTTCAGTAAAGTCCACACCATGTTGTATGCGAACATATCTTCAATTCAAAAGAAGAGAAGTACATCAAGTAAAGAGCGTAATTAACTAGAGTTCCTGTGAAGTAAATTCCGTAAGGAGCTAAGCTAATTGTTAAATTTTTTTAAATGCTTGACTAGGTCAGGAAAAATAATTGAAATCCTCTTCGAGAAATAAAACAGAAAAAAGACAAATAGTTATTTTTTTTTTTAAGATATGGATAGCATGACGTGTGATCCAAAATCTTTGAAGTTGTGGGAGAAAATTATATTAGTTTTATAAAAAATGAAAAAAATTGAAAATTAATTGATGAATTTGAATTTGAAAATTTATAGCCAAGGAAGCTTCAGAGGTCATTTATACCAAGGGAAGCCTCATTGAATTTACCTTTTGCCATATTGAATCCGATTAAATGTTACAAATTTAAATTTTAAAATAAATAGCTGAATGTCTTTTGTTAATGGACCTGATTCACATGAAATTAAAAATAAAAGTAGGGAGAAGGAATATCAGCCTTGAACGGATTATTAAGTATATATATTCAAAAAATTTACTGTTACTAACATACGTAAAAAACCTAAGTGACGCTCTCAGAGTAAAGTTAAGAAAGTTGAAGAAATATGAAGTTGAATTTTTTTTAGAGAGAATCAAAAGCCTTCAAGATATTTAATGCAAGTATTTGAGTCTTTTTACAATATGTTATAAGACTTTTATATTAAAGATGCTTTCAAATATAACTGTTAGAAAGAAAACTTTGGAAAGAAAGAGATTAAAACATTAAAACAATTCTAAATGGGTTGGGAGTTGTCATATGGTCTTCAACCTTTTGTGCAAGATGATTAAGCTCATGTTTCAAGCAGCAAGTTAAGATAAAAAAGGCTCTTTTTCGAATACTCGTACAATAATGGTGAAGACGATTGGTGGCTTGCTCTAAATACTAAGGCTATTTTAAATATCATCAGAGTTACTTCATAATTCAAAATTTAAAAGGCGGCTTTAAAACACGTATTATAGGACTCAAAAGGAACAAAGTTAACTGTTGGATCGTCTTTAACGTGTGCTGGTCAGCGTGGGAAATTGTTTTATCAAAATGAATTTACTCCAGAATCAATTACGAACTCTTTAAAACTGCATCCAACCACTGAACAAATCGAGGGTTTAAATGGATACTAGCACCATCGTTTGTCAGTTTTTCGATTGCCACGGATGGAGGCCATGAAAGTCCTAATAAGATTAGAAATAAAGCAAAGGAGAGAGAGTGTCAGAATGTAAAAAATGGACCTGGATAAAGACAATGACTTAGCAAATTTTATAGGTTAGTTTGTGGAAAACAACTAGCGGGAGGGCACAATTTATTTCTTCTTATATATATATATATATATTATATATATATATATATATAATATTATATATATATATATAATAATATATATATATTATATATAATATTAAATATATATATATATATACTATATACATAAATATATATAATATTATATATATATATAATATATATATATATATATTATATAATAGTAATATATATAGTATAAATATATATACTATTATATATATAATATATATATATGATACTATATATATATATATTAGTAATATATATATAATATATATATATATATATATATATATATATATATATTATATATATAATATATATATATATATAATGTACTATTTATTTTTATATATATATATATATATATATATATATATTGAATATAGGAGAACTACAATCTTCACGAAGTTTGTAATGTACAGAAATTTGTTACACCCTTGAGGTAATGAATGATAGAAAGAACTTGATTGATTTTAATGAACACACTATAAATTAATTAAGTTAGAATTTGACCACTAGGTATAAGCAAACTTTATTAATATAACAGTCCAGTTTTCGGGGTCATGCGCGAACCCACTTATTCAGGACTAAAAATAATAAAGATGACGGAGTACTGAATTTAATTACTTTTTGGTTGGTAGTTACGTGGAATTATCTATTTTTTGCTTTGTGTAGTTCTTTTTTGATGATAACTTGATGGTAATCGATCTTTTTAAATATATTTTTTATTGTTTTAATTTCAGAAGTTAAATATTTAGGACTGCAAAGTCTGAAAGCACGTAAAAATAAATTACTTAAAATAGCAGTGTTTGTGGAGGGATCATGTGCAGAAAACCAATGTATGTATGTATGAAGGGCTCAGATGTAGGTTTACTATAAATTTTGAAAGAAGGAAATTGTTCATTGTTCCAGGTAATTAGTAGATCCAAGAAATGTAATTTGTTTTCAGTAGCTATTTTAGTTGTAAATTTTTAGTTTTGATGTATATTGTAAATAAAATTCCCACTGAAACTGTGTTGATGTTAATTTATCTTTTGCAATGAGGACAAAAACATCGTCAACGTAACGAACCAAACTATGGAATGAAATTTAAGGACAAGATTGTGGTAAAATTCTATCAGCTCCATAAATATATTTGCAAAAAAGCTGGGAAAGGGAACGAACCCAAACAATGTATTAAAAATCATTCCTTGAAGAATTTATTTTTGGGAAATTTTAATTTGAGTGGTCTAAGGGCAGTGGTCGGCAAGACTCGTTTAGCAAACAGAGCCCAAATATCAACAGTTACAACGTTGAAATTTCTTTGAAGAGCCAAATTCTTCTTTATCTGATATTGAGCGTAGCGTATAAAATGTTTTTTAACTTAATTAAGGTACTCTTTCAGCTGTTCCTTTGCTAAGAAAGTCTTCATATTCACGAATTGGCAACTCTTAAATTCATTCAATTGCTTTGGAGAAGGTTAGCGTATAAGTAGGAATAATAAACCCAAAAAGTTGTTAAATTTTTATGAAAGGATTTTTAGCAAAATTTTTAAACTTGACTCCTAAAGTATATTTAAAATTTTAGCTGTTGATTAGTTACAAAAGCAAAATTCTGTGCTAGGTTATTTAGAAGCAGTAAACGAGACTAGAATTAAAGTTTTGATATGAAAAATATATTTGTAGGTGTTGGGGTAAAAAAGAAATATGCTGTTCAAATTTATGTAACATTTAAAAATAAATATTTATTGGCTCCAATTTTTGACAAAGTTTGGTTTTTAGTATATTTTATTCATGATTTATTTCAGGATCAAGTGTCAAAATTATGTTTATATATATTAATAATGATGTTGTAAATTAAGAAAACTCATTATATATTTTTCGAAATATTGTTTTCACTCTTTTTCCATTTGATATTGATCTACTTTTTTGTGATAACTTTTGTTTTAATGCATTTAAATATAAATAGGAAAATTTATATTTAAATTCATTTGAAAGTCCTCATTTAAAATTAAAAGATAAGTAATTAGTAAAATGGAATATATTATAAAAATACAATCAAAAGAATCTTCATAAAAATGTTTAAATTGGAATTAACAGAAAAACTGGCCATTGTCTCAAAATACACTCTAAGAATTAGCCAATCATTTTCCATATAAAATTAATATCTCAGGCAATGCTATAAAATTACGAAGTAGGATAATTCCACCTTCATTATATAAGAATGGAAAAAACATTATAATTCGATCGTTTGACTCTAAAAAACTTCTCCTAAAAAATTCTGAATTGACTTTTCTGATATCTATTTGGCAAAGACTAGAAGGATTAAGTACGTATATTATTCGACCTAAGAACGTCATAACGAGCTTGCTATCACAGATGTATTTACTTCGCCTCGTATAAATGACTATTTTTCAATAACAAGGATGTAAAATTTTCCGTAAATTAGATTTCATCCAAGCTTATTAAATATACATGTTTATAAAGAAAGTCAAAAATATTTTACGATGATAATTCCTTTGGGTTCTTTTTGATTCAATTGGTTTATTCAGAGCTTCAAAAACCGTATAATATTAAACAACAGCGTGCTTTACAAGTTTTGATCATTTTTTTAGAGGAAACCTAATTAACTAATACGTTAATAATCATTAATTATTCGAACATAACTATAAAGTTGTGAGATAAAACGAAGACGAACCATAGAGAAGCTATAAAAGAAATTGCAATTGATACTCTTTTATCATATCTGGAACCCAAAACAAAAATCAATTTATTTTTAAAGAGCAGCGAGGTTGCAACTTGTAGTGCATTGGTAACTGATTGCAATGACAATAAGTTGTTTTCATTTTATTGTGTTAGACCTTCATGGAAAGAAAAAGAATATATTAAAGTTTGCTAGGAAATTCAATGTGTTGCAAGACGCTTGCAGAAATGCAAGGGTTTATTAGCAGATAGAATACTTAACATATTCACTTGCAACAATGGTAAATTCTTGCCATATGAAAAGCGTAATAAGAACAATTATTATTCAACGGAATTAAAATAATTGTACTTTAATTGGTGAAAAGGTGCGTCCTGGAAATTAATTATAAAATCAAAAACTAAATTGTTGCAATATTGTCATAATGCAGATGACGTTAGTTCATAGGAAACGAAAGAGTGTCATAAAATATATGAAAGCATGAAAAAAAGCTTAAATGTCTTAGGAGAGGTGATTTAATAACTTTTTGACCTGTGGCGAGCCTAATTTTATCCTTTTAAAGGCAACGGCTAATCCTAAAAATCCTATATCAAATGTCAAAAGAATTCAAATTGAACAAGAAATGTTGAATAATTCTAAAAATATATTTGGTCCTTCTAACTTTTAATTGATAAGAATTTAATGAATAACAATTTTATAAATTTATTTACATTACATAAGGAAAATATCGAAGAAATTATCGATATATTTAGCAAAGAAAAAGATTTTCTAGAACTAAGTTCTGAACAAGAAAGAGAAGAATAGATTCGAGAACTTTAAAAATATTATAGCTACATACATCTACTTAAAATAATGTGTAAAATCTTTATATATTAAGAAAGAGAGAAATACCTTTAATCGTTGATGTATCTTAGAATTTCGCTAGAGTGTTAGTTCCAGAAAATCTTGTAAATGACATTATTAATAAATTTCATTCGACATATCATCTAGGCTTTAAGCGTACTTTAATAGTCTCAATAAACGACTTTGTATTGAAGAATACGTATAAGAAGTATTTTTTTTTTAAATCTTGCATTATTTATATATACACATTATTGTAGTTTACATGTATATTATCTATCCGTATAAGGGGAGGGGTGAATTCTGAGGGGGGGATAAACCCTTTATAATTAATACTTTATATGATATCCCCTACTTATAATTTGGTATAAATTTAAATAAATATAACATAAATTTGATTAAAATAGAATACAAAGTCCTTCCAATCACCCTCAACTGAGGAGGCGTATACTCCGCGCACAAAAGCTGTATTACCGAAGTATTTTGTGTAGTATTATAAAATAAATTAAGATATAATTAATAAGATAAACAAGTAAGAAAACCTGAATAAAAAATCTATTAAGAATAGTGGAATTGATTTATAATAATTATCCATTGTGAGGAATTTTTATCCCCAGACTATTTAGGTAAAATATTGGTAATTAATTAATAAATAAATTATGTGAATTAAATAATAAATAATTAGTCTTGGCTAGAGAAAAAACGAACAACTAGTAAATATAAACTAGATATTATTTTGGTTATTTAAATATTTTTTAAATAAATAATATACTTATTATTTATTTTTTTATAAAGATTATATTATTTTAATCAAAACTTTTGTACTTTGATATATTTAAATAATTAATGTTCCTTGTGTGAGAAGTTTTTTAATCGATGCTCATAGGTACCTAGTTTTAATTGGGTGCCGCCCCCCCGGGGGAAGCCTTTATCCCAACTCCCTGTGTTAAGAAAAAAAGATTTTTTTTTTTTTTACTATAACAAAAAGGGGATTGGTTTTTGCCCCCGAGAGGACCAATTCAATAAAATGTTAAATTTCTATATGATGCTCGATTTATTATTTTGATTAAATGGTGGATTTATAAGGAAAAATGTTGGAACCTCAATAATAAGAGCACGATAAGACATGAATAATTAAAAACATTAGTAAAAGAGTATTAATAGATGCGAATTGAAAAAAATTAAAATGCTTATACTCTTTTCATTGAAAATTAATTGTTATAAAAAATAATTTTATTAACAACCTCAAAAATAAAAAATTCATATTATGGAATCCAATCCTAGATTCCCAAAAAACAAAAATGAATTTACCCCTTGTTGCCTAGAGGTGTCACTGGGTAATAATGAAGACCTTATTAAACTAAAAACCAATAAAACAAAAACATATTTTACAATTTGGCAGGAAAAGAATGCCTAGCAGGAGGACCAAATTCACAATAGCACCTTTCAATAAAATAATCAAAAATTTATTATATAAATAGGCGGTTATTTTGTTTAAATACCTCGTGAGTCCGAACGACGAGTCACTAAAGATGTACATAAAAAGTAATATAATACAAGAACCTCGCCTACTAGTAATAAAGTATTTAATAGCATGATAATATAGTTTATTTTAAAAGATAACGTTTTATAATATAATATAGAATGTATTTGGAAAATATAATGAAATATTAAGCCTATTTAATGATTATATAACTTCATTATTAAATAATAGTTGTTAAGTATATTTAATTTAAAATAAGATTCATTATATTAAACTCTATAAGACAATTGGTATTGATATCGTTATTGGTTTTTCCTAATATTTACTGAAAAATTATGCAAAAGTAAGTTATATAATTCTTATAGGAAAATAGGAAGATCGAAATAGGAAATTCCCAGGGGAAATGACATATGATCCCCTTTGGGGAGTAAAATAGTACTTAATATAAGGGAAATTGAATAGTGAAATTTACTTTCTCAAATATGGGGGATTTTATTAATAATTGTTTTGATCTGCAATTATAATTGGTTTGTTTGTGCAATTATTTCGAAAATTGAAGGATTTAATGGATGAATCTTTAAAGTGTTCTCTAACACCTGAGATGGAACTGTGCTAGACTTGTGCGTGGTGATACTCCAATCGTTATCTTAACTTTACTCAACTGAATTTACTATGGAATATTTAATGGGAACTAATAATAACCTCCTAAAGTGGGTAATGTATTTGTTTATTTTGAAGTAAAAGTTAAAAAATTTTTTTTAAATTTACTTTTAAATAAGTTAACTTTTTTTTTAATTGACTATTTTGTTGTCATAAATATTTATTTTTTTTAATTTATTTAATAAATAATCAATTGGGATTAAAATTTTAGTTATAAGATAGAAGAACTTGTATTAAAGTATTTTTTCCTATTCATTAATTAATAATAAATAATTCGTAAGAGTGAAAAAAAAATTTATACAAACAATAAAATATAGTTTTTTTAAAACAAGACAGTGCCAACTAATGAGAGTTTGAGGGAGAGGGGCTTTTTGAATGTACCTAGACGACTCCCTTGTTTATTATCTTGATAAGAAAAGATCAATCACATAATTATTCCGGGCCATATTTACAGGTTGATCCGTGGTGCCATATATGGTGAGGCCGATATCTATACTTTAAACTGTAATGTATAGAGAAGTAAGAAATTGGATCCAGACACTCCTTCTCAATCTTTTACAAAGACAACCACTGCGGCGCCCGCCGTCGTCCCGCGAAGCTGCCTGAGCAACGGTAAGTGCGACGGTGGAGTGCAGTTGTAACTAGGCGCAACGTTCCGGATATTATACGTTACTAGTCAACACCAGTGTGATAAAGCGTTTCAATTCACTGTCATTTCGTGCAGTCCACTTTCCGTCTCCTGCATTGTGGTGAGATAACCTTTTGGCAATGACACCTTTTAAACTTATTCTACTCAGGTTGTGTTGTGTCCCATCTATAACATTCATTCCCCTCATTCGTTCCACATGGTTTTATTCCACTTTCGTTATCTCTTTTAAAATTACTAACTCTTAGTTTTTGCCCTCCTCAAATATACAACGAACAAGAAAGTATATACTGCCCATTAAATTTCTTTTGTATTCACATCAAGTATATAATCCCTCCTTTCACATTTCTTTCCTGGTCTGCCTAACCACTGCTTGCAGCACTCCTAAATCATGCTCCGATCATCATGCCTCCCCCTCCGTTCCCTTAAACTCGTTATTTTGTCTTCGTCGCACCAACCTTTGAGGCTCCCTATAATTCCGACCACGGTTTTACCTTTTTTTGTTTTTTTTTTTTATTTAATTGAGATATTGTTTTCCAATATAATTTTGGAAACTCAGCAGTATTTTTTGTTTAGTGTTTTTGTTGGTGACTAAATTTGTAAGTTCTTATAACCGGCTAGCGTGGTCGTAATTTGTTGTTATAAGTTGTTGTGATAAGCTGTTCTAAATGTAAAACAACCCAATGAATATTATATAATAAATATTATTAATTTAATAATACTATATTATTAATTATTTAATTTATATAAATATTATATCTTTTTAAGTATTGTTATTTATATTATAATCTCTTTATTTTATTATATATATAAATAAGTATTATATCAATATAGTGTAGATAGGTAGTTATTATTAATTTATATAATTTAATTAATATATCTATATCGCCGCGATAAATTGTCTAAGTATGATGTAGAGTAGGTCGGGTTACTTATGTATTATATAACACTCTTGCCCTTTCCCGCATTTTTTTTGTTTCTGCCATACTGTGCCCTTACGTTCGCCCCATAAATATAATATAGTAAATACTTTATTTACTTAATTCCTGCGTTGCGTGTATTTGTATTCCAGGCATCGTTTCATCTTTTTAGTTCGTTTTGACCCATGCTAAAAATGAAACGGTTTTTTTAAATGAACACTGTTAAATAGCTTTAACAACAATATCATTAATAGAACTGCAGCCGATAGCGCTAATACTGCGTTACTCTTCTATTATTATCTATTATTGTTATATATAATCTGTTCACTCTTCACTCTTCTTTTCTCAGACTCATATATCAATAATGAAATGGTTTTTTTGCATAAAATAATCAAAAAGTAAAAATAAAGTAATAATTAGAAATAACCATCAATAAATACATTTTTAAAATATATATATTATAAATAATCCTTTACATTATTAACAGTATCCCTACTTCACCTCTTTTTTGAAAGAAAATATTGACTGAAAATACTAGATAATATTTCTTTAAAAGTATTTTCTGATCACTTATAATTTTATTGGAATATATTTTATCCTGATACTCACCTTGAGTTAAGGTTTTTATTATTTCAATTTATTTATATAATTATTATTTTATAATAAAGGAAAAAACACTCTTATAGCCCATACCCTTTTATTTCTTTTGGATCAGTTATCATTTTATTTTCTTATAATATAATGAGGTAAACCCATTAAAATATTACTTTCCACGATATATCGTCCCCCGACTTTTTATATTTGATAAACTTATATAAATAATAAAAATAATTATATATTTTTCTTTTTTTTATTATTTTCCAAAGTTGAATGATATTATTACAATATATAAAGAAAATGAAAAAACAGTTCAAAATTATATTTGCCAAATGAATAATAATATATTGTAATATAATATAGTATTATTATATTTATAATCAGGATTTTTATTAAATTATATATTTTCTTATATATAAATAGTATAAATATAATATATATTATATTACAATATTATTATCTTATTTAATATAATATATTTATTAATTATATAATAATATTATATTATATAATAATTATTATACTATTTAATATATATATTATATATTTATAGTATCTAAGAAATTTAACTGTGGTACTTTAGCATGATTATTTTCCCTATATTTACTAGTTGGATAGGGGATTGGTGACTAAAGCCACTACTATTGGCTGACGAATACGATCCTCTAAATGTCTGGTAACCCTTAACCAAGCCGAAGGAAAGAAGAGAGAGTTTACCCGCCCCCATGGGACTACCCAAGAAATCGGCATTAATTTTTTTCCTGAATAAAATTCAATGTTGTTCAATCCGCCAGCTGTTGTCGTTCAGGTATATTTTTTCCTGTCTGCATACTTGCATTAATCATTGATTGTGGGGCCACTCTTGAGATTTATGTAGTAAAGTATATATGTGAAAGAGAAAATTTTAGCAAACCAATAAAAAATGAAAATCTAGATCAGATTAAGTTTTATGATTTATGCGATAGTTAAATTTCTGAGAGAGAGTCTTACTATAAAATTTTTAACTAACAACGTAGACATAAGTTTTAAGTGAATTATAAAAACACGTCCACCCTCTTTTCTAGAGGGGATCATATCCTTACATCTAATTTGAATATATACTGACAAAATTTTTTTTTTAAATCTAAAATTGCGAACTGATTTTGGATATGAATTTCTAGCAGTTTAACTATAAGTGATTACCTATCATTTTTTGAAACATCTAATAATTAAACTAGAATTCATATGAGAAATAAATTAAGCCAAATTTTTAATTTTATACAAAATATATAGGAGACTTCTGAATAAAAACCGATATAAATCGGTAACGATAACAATCTGTGAAGGAGTTTTTATCGTTAAATATAGGCCAGCTATATCGAGCCATAATTCAATTGTTTCTTGGGTAAAAGAGACATAAATATTAAAAAAAAATGTGAATACACGGTTTATAGTCAGATAAATAAGATATAACATATCTTGAATTTTTATTAATATGGGCCGAAACTAACTAAGACCTTTTTCTAAGTAGTATTTTGCTGTCGACCTCCGATACTTTTGCCCTTAAATTTTTTTTTTTGGGACCGCAATTCCTTTAATGAAGAAAAATTCTATTAAATAGATTCCAATATTAAAAACAGTCCATACAGTTTTCCCCCGGATGTTGCTGGATAGCATTGGTATTGCACTTATATAATTATATATTATAATTATTTTATTCCTGCTTCCCTATTAAATACCCTTCCAACTACCTTGATTGTATCTATTGGTGCAATAATCTTATATCCACCTATTTAATGTTTCGCAATATGTAAAATCCGCCTAAAATTACCTTAGGAAATGTTACTAAAAATGTAGCTATTTAATACCTTTTATATTAACAGCTACTCACATAATTTACAGTACCTAAAATTTTTATTATGAAACAACTTTATAGCTATTTTTTTCCTTCTTTCACGTATTAAAAGCTATGCCTCTTAAACTAGTGCCTCAAACTTTTCTCCCTTATAAGTCTATAGAATGATATACGAGAAGTAGTTTATTATTACAAAACGTTCATATCGTAGTAAATTAAGTAAGATTAGTTATTATTAAATGCTTTTATTGAGTCGTTACGAAAAATTACTAAACACTTGGGTTAATGTTTAACTTTTTTTTACTAATGTTGAATAATTTTTATAAATTAATTTATCTATAAAATGACAATTTCGAGTACGTTTTTTTTTTTTTCGTTATCGAAACTTCAACTATGTAACTTATGTTAATTTCCTTGTAATGCACATCGGTAATGCTAAACTAGACATTCCACCAAACTTTTTAGGGGTAATTTTTTTAAGCCGTAACAATTTTATTACTTATTTCTTATGAACCTTTATCTCGCCATAACATCATTCATTACAATAATTTATATATTTATTCTGATTTTTTAACTATTGTGTTTGAATTATTATTATTATTTCTTAATGTTGAGCTTTGAAAAAAAATTCAAATTTTAAATTTTCACGTAATTTTGTTTTTTTTTGTTTATAATATTTTATATGTTGAAATGTCTCCAATTTGTTTCTGTCCGAGTGGCGTGTCCGAATGATCCGGCCAGTGTCGACACGCTAGAATATTGTTAATTGCACAATTATTTTCTTTTTACAATTTTTTCCTGGGATTTTTTTCATAATTTTCTTATGGAGTGTATGACAAACTGTAAAAATTAGTTTTAACAGACTCACGCTTCATTTTTAAATCGAAAGCAAGTCTAAACCATAATGTGATTTCTATTTAATTTAAGGTTTCTGTGTTTTTCCTAATTTATTTTTGAATTCTAGAGCAAACACACATCTCTACATAAAAATGTTACATTTACTTTTTTCTTTAATTTTCCGGCTCCCAATTTTTGCTCCTTAATAGGGGTTTTGTTGATCCCGTATCCGTTTTGTATATTTTATTGTTCCTTGCACCTACTGTTATATAACTCATTCTACTCGTTTTAATAATTTTTTTCTTTTCTAATTAGTATCTTCATCTTTATTTTTATAACAATTCTGTTTTTTTTTAGTGTTAAATGCATTAAATTGCATGTTTTTTGGTGGTTAATTTGTGTAATCGGGCTTATAGATATTGCAATATCCTAGTATACAACTATGAACTGTGAGCGTTTTTCTAAACTGGGAGCGTATACACAATCATTCCAAAAGTGAAATTTGGCCACTTCCGCTAAAACCTCTTGCACTTCCGAGGGGAATACTACCTACTTTCTGGGTAGACTCTTTAACAACCCTAGTAAAAATATTTAATTTTTGCTCCTGTCTAATCTAAATTATTAAGTCGCGAAGTTTTTGATGCTTGTTTTTTCATCTCAAAATGGAAAGTGTAGAAGCAGAATAACTTTTGTCCGTGCTCATACGTTATAAAGTCATTAAAGTCTTGAACTTATACAATATAATTATTTTTGAGAACTTAGAATCATGGTTGAGTGAGTGACTAAATTATAACAACTGAGATTCATTTCAATAATAATACTGTTTATAGACAAAAAATTTAAGTGATTCAGTTTTTCAGAGATATGTTTCTTACATTGTATTATATCTTTACTCTTTTCTCAAGATTATCAACTTTCAATCATATTTTATTTCAATATACCTTTTCCAACTTGCATTGCAATCGTAGAAACTTTCACAATATGGATGATATTCATAACTGACGAGCATCTATCTCATCAAGAACACCAAAGCAGTGTCGAAAGCTCCACCAGCCTTCAAAGTGGTTTGTAATTTGTAACCAATTTTCCAGTGACGAAGGAAGTTAAAACAGTTAAACAAGATTAATTTAAAAACTGATAATTTTTTTCTTTGCAGAAGCGAAAAATAGAAACTGTAATATGTATACCTCTAAGCGTTAGTATGATCGTCTCGGTGAATCGTCTTGGACTACTCGAAAAGCCGCTCCATTTCCTTGATAATTTGACAAAATATAAATTTAAAAGATACAACTCAAACGAGAGACCTTATTTTTTAATACAATTCTCCTTATCTCAAAAATAAAACCGCTGTTAGGGGAACCTAAGATTGACTTCTCTCACTCCATTTAAAAATTAAAGAGGAAATTTTCTAAATTATATACATTCAACATACCTAGATAAATATGGATTGTTTTAAAATATGTTCACTCTCTAATATATACTGATTTAGATAATAGGTTTTGTGATAGCTAAAAAGATCGATTCAAATCCGAATACCCATATTTTTTACATAAATAATCCCTAACAAGAATACCCTACCATTCAGAAAGAATAACCCAGAGAGCCACTAAAGAAAACCCACAAACAATTATCAAGGATTTTTTCGGATTTCGGATCCGACCCACCAATTCCTTGACACAGTCACAATGAGCTCGCAACTTGTCAATTGTCCATTACAATGCCAATTGTGGAGGCTACTGTGTTGCAATCCTTACACCTATTCTTAGACGCTTCCCCTTTCCTCTTCTAGTCCTTATATAATCACAACCACCTTTACCGCTCCCTATTCCGGCTATAGTAAATCATTATAGCAAGCCACCACAACCTCTCAAAGTTATTCTTATAGCTAAATGTTAAATACTTTTCCTCTTTCTTCATCAACACGCGTCACGTTCTCCCAAATCACCGCCTCTCGCACCAGTATTTTAGTGCTGGGTTTATGTTTGTTTATTCCAGCAAAAACCTTCCCCATCGGATGACCGATTGGTAGGAGTAGAGGTCCCATGGAGTTATTGTAACTTCTTTATGCCTAATAATATATAAAGTGGATAAGAGGGTAGCTTGCTTATTTGAATCCGTGGAAGTAACGCACCTTAACAGCTATTACTGCCGAAATAAAAGTTAAGGTAAGCTTTTGTAATTAAGTTAGATGAGGGTAAAAATGAAAATAGCCTAAAGTGTTCATGTTTACCCTCTATTCCCTATTAATTTCCAGATGTTGTAACATCACTACGGATCCAGTTTTGATCTCATAAGCGTCACCATGATTCAGACGCAAAAATTTTCCGTTCATGCTCGTTTCTCAGGAGCTTCTAAAGACCCAAAGTGTGGGGGATAAATCTATATAAGGTTGTTGAAAAAAAATAATTCCTCTCAATGTTTCTCCTAAAATCATACATAATCTTTGCTAATTTTATCAATTTAGCATCTTTTTTAGAAAAATAGTTTGGCCGGGGTTATCTAAATAGCTATCTCGACGAGAGCAAATAGCGGGTAGGGCCCCCTATTCATTGAAAAACCAAAGGTGGCGCTGTACAAGTCCTACCAATGTTTTTTTTAAATTCTTCTATATAACCTGAGAAAATTATTTTAATCTGACCTCATAAAGTTGCCAATAGAATACATCTTCGTACAAACCTACTCTTGTTTAAAATCCAACCTTTTAACTCCCTCTTATATTATGTATCTCCCTTAATTAGGTTTTTCCCCCCTTTTAGTCTTAAATTAATTTAGCACATACTTGTGTATAAAAAAGGCCCCCCTAATTTTCACTTTCTTTATTTTGACCGCCTATTATATTTCCTCTAATCAAACCTAACTCTTTGGAACGAAAGTTTTCCCCTGTATCAAATAATTATTATCCTCTTCCCTCTCTAACCACTTATTCTAAATCTCCTTTACAGGTGTGATCTCCCCCTAATATGGGCCCTTATTAACTCTTGATTGAATTACATTATGATCGAATTGCAAATGGGTGACCCTCCCTGAAATCCCCAGCCAAAATGGGAACTGCAGGGGCGAAAGGTCTGGGTGGGGTTTTGAAGAGTTCCGCCACTCGGAAATTTGTAAGTAAACGTAATCTCCTGCTCTCCTGTCCCCCTCTATAAGTTTTTCCGTTTTCCACAGGGTATTAATGGGTTCATAAGCGTATTATTTATCTCAACCGTGGCCTTAAAGGGAGCCCTCCTCTTAAAATCACATAGTACTGCACGCCCCTCCGTTTTAAAATATATTCCACTCTAATTGAACCTCTTCCTAATACGATACTGAGCTTATACTTGGTTTCCTCCTACTAAGTGGCGTTAATGGGATAAAGCACACACGCCAAGGCAGTAATGTAATCCATTACCTATTCCAAGAAAAAATTGAAATAAAAAAGTCCGTCCAACCTTTCCAAGATTCCTAGTCTAAACCTATCCGCCCGAACAGTATTACGGAACGTCGAACTGTTGTTGGATTACCTTAATCTTAAGAATCTTTATTTGAAATCACACCACTTTCTCTAACCTGTTCGATTCTCTCTTTAAATGACCACCCAAAATTTTAAATCCCAGGAATCCAACGACCCAATTCTTTTTGTTCTTGATCGCTACTGCAAAGATTTTTAAACCATACGATCCCTACTAATTACTCGCGCGCGCATAATTATGTTATGAGATAGGTCCCCCTAACTGTGCGCCCAATAAGTTATCATCGTAATTTTAAGTCAGACGTCTTAAAATGGTGTTTTTTTTCATTTTAAATATTTTCTTTTCCGCTCTTAAGGAACTACGGGGAGGACTGTTAAATTATGTGGATATAATCTTCCAAGCAACTTCTTCGAAAACAACCACCGTTCGCAACCCTCAAGAACAATCCGTATTGACCTGGATTGTAAAATTAGTGCCAAATAAAAACGGGCAGCGTCCACTTCTTTTTACCTTCCCCGGCGAAGCATACTCAACCCCTGCGTTTGGAAAGTTTTTCCCTTTCCTTTTTTTTATTTTGATTAATTTAATGGTCTAAGGCTTTTTGTCCTCCTTATCTCCAATATTCGCCCTCCATATCGGGCCCTTTGGTTTTTTTTGAATTGGGCTAAAAAGCAAGACTTTATCTAATTTTTTTCTTTCTAGTAATGCAGTTTGAGAATGTTCACCCATCGAAGCGCATGGGTTTCTCTTCTGTATCTCCTTACTTGAGAAGATTCCATCTTGTTATTTCAATATGAATCTTGCTCCCACCTAGCACACATTCTAGACTGCCCTTTAAATGCCACTTCACAAATCCCCATGCCCCCCTGAAGACTCTCCGAACTCCCTCTTATTTCTTCCAAACCTCATTTTTTTCCCAAATTCTTCTCACTCTTTTTCACTTTTTCTAGAAATGACATTCTTCGATCCGTAAATCCTTAGTTTTTTTTACGAATGTTAATTTCTCGCTGATTTGGGGTTCTGGAAGGGTGCCCAAATTTTCCTGTATGGGGGTGAAATTAGGTTTCCCCCCGCCGCCTGAGCTGTTCTGGAAAATTCAATGATTATGTCCTATTAGTTTTAAATACCCCCAAAGACTTTCCTTTACCCAAACCTGTCCTATCTCTGCAAAACCCTCATTTAATGACTTTCCCCTAATCCCCTCTTTCGGACGGTTTCTCCCTACCTCGCATCCCTCCTGTTTGAAACCCAAACGAATATGACCCATCCCTTTGGGCCCCTTAAACCATAATAGCAATAAAAATGTCTTTTGGAAACCCCACACTCTCCAACATACGTTTGGCGCCTAGTGATGGGGCCGCCCCCGCAGAATAAGAACTGGAGTGTTTCTGTTTTTAGGAGCACGCGAAAGACCCTTTTTTTCCTCTTTCAGTTGTTTTTTACTGCCCTCAAGCCGCGTTAATCAACAAGGGTTCCTAACATGAATCCGCCCTTTTGTAATGAGAGGGTATTCCTCGTCCCCTTCTAGAGTACTGAGGGGGGGCCTGTCATCATCTTCTTGTATTTTCCAATCCCGGGGGTTGTCCTTTTTTTGGATAAGGTTCCTAGTTTTCACCACCGCAAGGGGGCGGCGAGAAGATGTGCTTAACTAACGCTGTTCCCTGTAAATCTTTCCAGTTCATCGTTGGACGCGCTTTCGCCTCTAGCTTGGGGGCCGCGCCGGATGTTGCTTTTAATGAACTCTCCACGCTGAACTGTCTTTTTTTTTCTATAGTGTTAACACTGGTTATTGTAGAGAAAGGCCGCCAAGTTGGGACCCCTCGAGGCGAAACTTCCACTTTCGCGTGAAACCCACGTTTGTCCTTTAACCGCCACTGCCCTTTCGTACTCAAGCAATGGGGCTGGCTGTATAAAAAATCCGGCAAATATACATTTCTGAAGGTTTTTTGTTGGGATATTAAGAAACTCCTAGAAAACAGTACCGCTGCCAAGAAGCTCTTTCCTTCTTTCACTGCCACCTTCTTCTTTGTTTCCTTGTGGAAATTCTCTCCCCATTCCTTTCTGGTGGTTTTTGTTTACTCTAACCATTTAATCCTTGCCCCCTGCACGTTTTTTAGAAGCCCCATGCGGTCCCTAGTTCTCCCAATTTGGGGAGCGATCCTTTGCGCAATAAAGGTTTTGCCCATAGATTGAACTTATTGAGTATTTTGGAGGCCGTGGTTTTTAACATCCATTCTCCTTGATAGGCGATTTTTTTATTTCCCTTGCCGCGTTGCAAAAAAGGCGCGGTGGACAAACTTTTTAGGTATAATAAAAAAAAATATATTAAACATGTTCCTTAATTAAGTGAATTTTACCACCCATATAGCCTAGCTTTCAAAAATCCACCACAATATGCATCTCTACAACGTTTGAGAAACCTTATCTTAGAAATTGCAAAAATTTTTTTAAAAAATAGCAAATATACCGAGAAGCTTTCTCCGGCCGTTGAACAAAAAATAATGATTCCACATAAAAAGTGGGAAATAGCCCCCTCCCTTATCCAGTACAAAACCCTGGGGAAACAACACCAATATGTACCTACGGAGGGACCTTTCAATCAAAATAAACTTTCAACACTGAAGATAAATTGAGAATAGTATTTGATATTAGAGATTTAGAAGTCTGTTGATCAATAGGTGGCCATCGCCGCCCCGAGTATATGCCCAATTTACACCATTCACTTATTCTCCGGTCTGGCAAATTGAGGTATCCACGTGATCACCAAAAGAACTCCGCATTTCGCAAAAAACTTTGAAAAGACAGGTCATGCTGCCAAGTGAGCCCAAAGATAGACTGTTCAAATCCTTGGCCCAAATATTCTTGTATGGTAAAGAGGAGATTGGAATAAGGGCTGTGGCGTATGAATAGACAAAACCAATGGAATGCCCTGCCCCTATTCAAGAAGGGAAGAAAATCCTTACCAGAAAATGTGTTGACAATCCCGAAGAATCGTTCGGGCCTCATCAGGTATTTCATTTAATGAACTCATTTGTCTTGCCCAAGCAGTGAGATTTATCAAAAGCCTCTAATCTGCTCCGCAAGAAAATTGCCGTAACAGGGCCACCCGGCAAGGACAGAGAATGCGTAGACTGTGTCGGATTTGACATGTAAAACAAGGAGAGGAGCTTTGGAGGACAATGGTAAAAGGCGGGCCCCAAAAAGAAGAGAGACAAGGACTCCTTGCCCACAGAAGTATAAAGGCTATAAGGAGAGAAGAAAGCTTAAGAACGGTGTTTTGTTTTTTTGCAATGCCCCTCACAAATTTGAGGAAATTTGGCAATTTGACAAGAAAGGGTATTGAATAGGGGCTACTTTTTATCCCTAAAGAGTAAAATACTTTGAATATAAATGATTTCATGTTATATGATAATAGACGAATGTTTTTTTATTGTTTTGGGGTCTATATCACCCCAGCTGACCTAATTGGAGGGGCTTTCCTCTTTCTTGTCATTGTATTTCTTTTTTTTTTATTTCTAATTAGTATCAAGAGCAGAATTTAAGAGATCTCTTATGTAAGATATGTGGTAATGTAAATGGAAAAGGAAAGAGAGAAGCATAAATTTCTTAATGAGCCTAAAGGCTTGGTTTTAATACTTAAAAACTGGAAATGGAAAATGTTGGAAAAAATATTTTTTGAGAATAAATTACAAAAAACCATAAAAAAAAAGTTTTTATTAATAGTCAATAGCCTTTGGCGCAAATTTGTGAATAGATTTTGAGAAACGAACACTTAACATGCATACCTGTTGGTCGGAGTGATAAAATTTAACTAAAATAAATAACTAACGCTAATGGCGGCACATTTTAAATAAATATATAACCAAATAAAATTAAATAAAAATCCTCATAAAGGTTTATTGAACGTTTTTTTCACAATGAAGTGAAAACCCTACTAGAGGTTATGCTCCTAAGCAGATCAAACATACAGATTTTTTCCTAGTCCTTTTTTTTACTCTTTTAAATTTATTTATGTATTATTATAAAGTAGTTTAGTAAAGGATTCGGTTAATTCCGCTTCCATTAAAAAAATAATAAAGTTTTAAACGGTAATCTGGGCCCCCCCCTCCTTTCTGGTATCGGGTTATAATTTCCCCCTAGTTAATTCTCTCAGTGACCTTCAATTGTCTAGGATTTTGCTCACGTTAAAGTTGTAAAATCATTTAACAATGGTCCCATTTTTTATTCAAACGGTTTTTCATTGCAAAATTTTTCCAAACGGTTTTTTTCAAGGCCAAATTATAGGGGTGGGGTTGCTTCGCAAAATCTGTTACAATTCCGGTTTTTTCAGTATGTGACTATGGGCACTAGGCTACATCAACATTTTTGAAATATCCATATTTGAATTTTTTTTCCACTATTAAAAGAAAAATTTTTTTTTCAAATAATACAATCTTTTTTTTGAAGAAGGGCCCCTTGAACCAAGGTAATTTTTTAAATACGCGGACATGAATATAGGTACAGTTTAAAATCCAAAAGCAATATTAACCAGTCATATTCATAAGGAATAAGTTATACATATTAATGAAACGTCAAAGATGCCATAACTACAAAAATTTTGTAATGGGAAAAGTTGCCGGCCGCCATATTATCAATTTGGAGGTGATATTGAGCCTTCATTTAACGATCCTTCACAATTTGGACCCCATTGGAAACAATATATGAAGAACAAATTTACTTAGAAAAAATTAAATACAATATTGAATGCAATTGACCAATAGTGGCGAAGTGTTCAACGCATCGCCATTATACAATCTCCGATTTGGTGACACTATTTTTGGGAATGCAGAAATAAACCTCCTCCTTCCCAATTGATCCAATTGAGACTCCTAGTGAAGGTCTCCTAATGCCGTCATCTCCCTTCTCAGTCAGTTTGTGGGCCATCAGGCCCTCTGGGGTATATAAATAGGTCGGGTTGTGCCTTCCCCATACCCACTATTACATGCATGGATGATAAAGATCGGGTGTTTTATTCCCTCGCAACTTTTTCGCCCCCTCAAACACGTAAAAGTCACTAAGGTGTCTCTCAGGAAAGTCTCGTCACGCGATAGTTGACCTATTGTATAGGTGTTGTTTAGTGGGAAACACAAGGGAGAGGAAACAAAGAGACAGAAAAAGTTGAGAACACAAGGAATTTCGCCAAAGCCCCTTATTGAACTATCGCCACTTTTTTTTGTAAATTTTCTTGGGGCACAACCGTTTTCGCCCAATCAATGCATCCACACGTAATTGCTCTTTTCTATACCTATAGAATTCCAATATCAGGTAAATCCAAGTAAACGATTAAATTTTTATCATAAAATCAAATGCCTGTGGAGTGACACTACAAATGAGAGAAATTTATTTAGAAATTATACGAACACGGTATGGACCCACCCATATAATTGGAATAATGAGGAATCTAGAGATGATGTTTGTGATGGTTAAATAGTAAGAAAAAATTCGTTTAAACACCTTATTTCAATACAGAAAAAATAGTTTTTTATCACTTTGAAAAGTAGGAGGATTAAATTTTTCTAGGAATATTAAACTTAAATAATACGTATTTAAATTTAAATTATAAGGAATCTCCACTTTTTTCCATTTTTTTAACATATCTTAAGATCTTCACCCAATAATCCGTGGAAAAAAAACTCGAATTATAAATCGTTTAAAACTAGCACACGTTCACTACTACATTTTCCGGAAAGAAAAGCGAGTCAGGTTCTATTTTGAATCCAGTGAAATTTTTGCGAAAAAATGGGGAATACTGAAATCACAATGAACTTTTGAAAGAAAACATTTAAAGTTTGCCCTGAGAAAAAAAGTTAATAATCTTACTTTCGTTTCTGTACGCTACCAATTGTCATATCTTGTTGTTTTGAATTGCTTTTGAATAAAGATTTGCTTTGTTTCCTAGATTTAATGAATAATTAAAATACTCTGTATTTTTTTCTATATACAAATCGTGGAAACCCATAGAAAATTAGACCCTGAAAAAAGTGCCCCTCCGTTGGGGCGCCTTGCAATCTTTGAAAAGAAATATTACATTTAATAAATTTTATGACATGATGTAATGGTGATTACTTTCCTGTAGCCCCTGTGACGCAATGCTTGCGAGTGGTTCGAAACTTTTTGTATTTTTTCAATAAATTTACAATTTTGTTTATTTTAATATCAGGTGTAATGTCGCCAATTTTTATTCTTATTTTCAGATTTATTGTTTTTAATTCTATAAAAGAAGAGGTTAACCTTTTTTTTTTTATGTAATGGGTGTTTACCTAGTAACGAATAAGCAAATAAATAGACGTCTGGAGAGTGGTGGGCTTAACTTCCCGTAAAAAAAAGGGCCGATTATATATTATTTGATATGGATTTAATATATATTTGTGTGTTATATATTAGATTTGTTATATGTTTATGATTATTATTGTATTGATTAATATATGTTAATACTATAGCTATATGTATAGTAATTTATTATTATCATTTAGTATATAATTATAAAGTATATTTATTTGTATTATATATAATATGGTAGATAGTTTAGGGTAACTGCAAGCACTCCATTTCGTCACAATCTTGGCAGGAAACACGATAAACACATTCTATAATATCAGAGTTTTTAAGCAATATATCGCCATTAAAAGTTTTTTTAATCCATGTTGAAGCGGTCAATGACAAAGAAATTGCATTAATATCAGCATATTATCTTTCTTCTAGCTCCTCTATAAATATAAAATTCATATGTATAAAACACTCGATTTATTTAAAAAGAAAAATACAAATAATAATTATTTAGGTTAGATGATTTTTTAAGTAATTCATATAATTTTTCTCTGAATAAATTTTAAGGCCCCAAAATTATTACTCTTTATAATAGATTAGAGTTAAGGAACCCGTGCCTAATTTATTTTTTTGGGAAAATAATTTTATATTTTTTTATTAAGCCAAACAATACCGCCCCTGTTTTATATTCAGAAATTGCCGCGTGTTTTTTTTTTTTGTTTTTTTCTGAAACTTTAATACCTAAAAATTGGTAAAAGTAGTTACGTTACGCTTATCCAATTGAAGCCAAAAAAATTGGAAATAATAAAAAAAAATAACTGAATATAAGGAAAAATAAAGTTAATAAACAGATTGTTGTGGGCCAACAAATTTTCATTAATCACCTGTTCCTACATTTCCATGAGACTATCTTCATTTAGAAGCTCCTATTTGAAGCGGCCTGAAAATCCACAAGAAATTTTTTATAATGAAGCAACCAAAAGCCAAACAATGGGGTTTTTTTTTAAGAATGAACAATTAAGAACGTCCCCTTTACCCTGTAATGTAACAAATGAATAAACAACAAGCTCTGTCTGCCCCCATTTAAAAATCGTTTTTATCTTTTAATTTTCCTGCTCCACTTTTCCATAAAAGTTACCTTCTGAAATTAACATAGAGTCTAAGAATTAAAAAAAATAGGCAAAATATAATTAATAATAGATATTATAATATATATTATATGGTTAGTTTATTAAGTTATTATTATTAATTGTTATTATTAGTATTTATTAAAATTTATTTAATTAAATTTAATTAAATTATTTATGATTATTATGATGTGATATTCATTAATTTTAATTTCACTGAGGTCAGTTTAATTCATTTATGATTTTTACATTTATTAATATAATTCAATTTAATTATTATTTTTGGTCATTTTGTATATATATATATTAAATCAGTCCAAATATGTTATAGTTTTTTAGCTAAATGCATGATGCTTTATAATTTAATCGAAGTTATATTTATAGTTTTATTAATTTGCTTTATAAGAAACCTGTATCTTCGAATGCTTTGCGGTTTTTTTTGGCGAACATAAATGATTCCAATTTCCAACCCTATTTAAGCATCACTATTTTCGAACTTCTTTTTGTTCCGACTTCCCAGATTGTAATGATCCATTGGCCGAATAATTATTTTGTCCTACTGAATCCCAACCATGTTTAATGAACGTGCATTCCTTGTGGGCCGAATTCAAAGCCATAAAAATCTAAAATTGTCCGATTTCCCTTTGGTTTTCGATCTAAAAATTAATGAATCCATTGCCTAATCCTTTGGTACCTATTCTTCCATACCATTTATGAAAAATTCCAAGCATATTCTTTTAAACCAATCCAACATTAAGACAACTTCGAGTGATTCTTGTATCCCGTGAATTTTTCTCAACCATTAAGAATTCAGCCCGAATTTTTGTTCCTATTTCGCAAACCATATAATGAATAATATATAACTATGATATATATATACAGTATAAACAGTATATATATTAGGATAATAAATAAATATAAATTATAATAATGATATAATATAATGAATATAATAGTATTTATTATATTAGGGTATATTATAGTTATATTATGCTAATGACTCGAATAAAAGTCACCGAAGCAATTGTGATTTGATATATATATATAAGAGTAGGATTTTCTATAACGTTCATTTAGTGTGGGTAGTTAATTATAATATATATTTGTTATATGGGTAGGGTGCACCTCGTTCTGGGGTGGGCCCGCCGCCGGGCCTCCTTTCGTCCTTAATAATAAATAGTATAAAGTAGTTCTTGCATTTCAATTTTAACACAGCAATTGGGTGGTTTCAGCACCACAGTATTCACAACACAACCATACACAGTCAACAACACACACACACACACAAGCACACATTGGGAGTTTAGGAATGATGTCATAATCAAACACTGTGTCGCACAGCATACAAACCACACACCACACACACACAAAGCAATATCACATAATTAATATAATAATATAGTATAATTCGAAGTATATGATATAATTAATGTATTATGTAAGTAGTTAGTATATCATAATTAAACATATGTTATTTTATTATATAATATATAGAGATAGTAAAATATATTATATTAATATATATATATATATAATATAATAAATATAATACTTTATTTATATTATATGGAAGAGGTTATGTTAATGAAATTACGTGATAATAATGGATATTATGGTGGTGTTGGGGGGGGTTGTGTTGTTGGGTGGTTGTTTGTTGGAGTGCGGGGTTGTTTGTGGATTTCAAAAAAAAAGAGCAAATTGAATGAGACCGTGTTAATAGCATATTACCTAGGTGATTTAAAAAATATTAAAAAACTTTTTTTTACAATTTATGATTTTACGAAAGGTTTTAAGTTATACAAGCTTTTACAAAAATTTTTATTTACAAAGAAATGTTCCAAATGTTTAAATTCAAGGACTCCGTTTATTATAAATATAAACTATTAAAAGAAGATCGATGCGAGTTTAAAGCCAATATTGTCTTAACCCCATGAGTTTTTTAGTTTCTAAGAAAAGATAACGTTTAGATCCCTTTTAATTTGAGAAGGTATGTAGAAAATTGAATGCAAACTTGCAATCCTCTTCGGGAACGGTTTGGTCACAGCGGTAAAATGTGTTTTAGTTAGATTAAAGAGGATTTTTAATATTTGCCAAGACCCAACACTTTTTTCCACTAAACAGTTGCTCCAAGCTGGATTGCAGTAATAGAATCAAAATCATCAAATTAGAGACTTGAGCCACTTACGCTTGCCAAGACAAATAGAAGCGAAAAATTTCCATTTTTTTACCCTTTTTTAAAATTAAGTTTTTGAATACATTCAGATCGTTCTTGCTTTAAGCCCTATTTGTTATTGTTCTTGAAAGGTTAGTGTATTGGTGAGACATTTGAGAATAAGTAATAGACAGTTTTTTTTGTCCTTTAATCTTTTCGATACATGTATGAAAAGTTGATGCCCCTTCTCTGGATCTACTGTCACTCCTTGTCCAGAAATTAAATAAGAACGGTGTGCAAGTATGAGATGTAAAATTGTTCCGGTCGGATAAGAGGAAGCCTAGTAAAATAATATTTTAATAGGTCTGTGTTATTCTTTGTACCAGAATGAGTTGATTTGGTCGTATCAAAAATAGAATGGTTTGCCCTCTATGTAGCCCCTCGTTTGTTTCGATTTTAGAATTCGAGATATAGCTTGCTCCGCGTATTTGTTATCTTAGGGATTGGCACTTTTCTCGATTTGTTGTCACATACAGGTATGTGGTATGTTGATGTACCTTCTCGTGGACCCTTGTGTGTGTTTCTCCCCCTTATTAATATTTGAAAATTTTTTTCCACCACTGTCAATAAAATTTATGCCCTCAATGAATAGTCATGTTTTGCGTTGTACAGATACGAAGGAGGATGCAATTGGGGGGTACCCCGCTGTTTTTATTTGGTGTTCTGCTGTGGAGGCCCGGGCCCCATAAAAAGAGATAGTCTAGCTGATATTTTTTTGAGAGAGATAAGTAATAAAAACTTAGAATTGCCACGGAATTTGTGGATAGGGAGTATTATTTTATATTTGTACCTATCGTTTCGGACTCTACAGAGTAATTTGTTTTGAATGTGTAAAACCTTGAGGGACCGTGACAGACTAGGGTTATATTGGTAATTGTAAACGTTCTCCAAAGAAAGTTTCGAATCCTCATAGGTTTTAAAGTGACTAATTAAAATTTTAAGAGCGAGCCCCTTGTTTATTTTTCGGTCCAGATTGTACAGGGGGGAATGAAAGACTGCTTTCCATCAACGTAGAACCTTTGAATGGAAAAGTTTATTTGAAGCCGGTGTCGCGCTGTTCTACATTGATAAGCGGTAAGGATTTAACAAAAGTCATAAGAGATGTTTTTTTGGAAAGATATGAAGACCCCTTGACCCACATCGCGATTTTTATTTTTCAAAGCCTTACTTATAATGGTGCAAAAGAAAAACAGTATTAACAATAGAAAGCACAACCACTGGGGGTATAAGAAAGCCTTAAAATCTTTTTTTCTTTACCGCTTACCTAGCAACAAAAATACATAAGCTCTGTTTTTTTTTTAACGAAAAAATCCTTACCACACCTATATGCAGAAGGAGAATCCGACCAGACCGTTGATGTGCTGCCAATTAGGCCGCATCCCTTGTCCCTTTAAGTAACAACGTTTCCGGCTCGATGAAAACCCTGCTTCAGCTCACAACACATCGAATCAAATAGAATCCCCTCTATCTTCACAATGCATTTACCAAACCCATTTGCGCCTTAACCTGTTTAAAAATATCGCCCTCTTAATATTGGGTGTTGGAAAGTAACTTCATGACTTTCCATCGCAAAGAACAATAAAGTAACCAGACAAATTATGATTTGTTAATCTAGACACCCCAGCCCCCTCTGCCCCGTCACCGATAATAATCATAGAAGCCGCCTCCCCGAAAACCAAAACATATTATGTACAGTACTACAATGATAATAAAATAAAGTTGATAAATTTAACAATAGAAAATTCAAATCGCTTACAAATATTTTACCCACAAACTTAAATATTTCCAACCAAACAACAAAAAAACTTTTAACAATCAGCAAAAAAAAAAAAAACGAAGCTCCTATTGGAAGCCCATCTAAAACATACATCGTTTAACTCCCAATCAAAAACCATTTTTTTTTTTAAGAAATTAATCCAAAACTTTCATACGATTAACTTTGAATTTAATTCTAATATTTAATTAGTTGTTTTTTACATTTTTATAGAATTTATAAATTAGGTTTTCTTATGTAAAAACAACATCTGAACAGTAGGTGCGCTCCCTCCCTTAGGTCTGAAAAAGCTAAAGATGGTGAAATAGACCTTCTTAGATAATAAATTTAAGTAACATGTTTTTTTTGAAAAATTTAGATAAGTGAATTTTGGAAATGCCTTCCTTTTTAGTTTATTTTTTTTTTAGCTAAAGAATTAAATTTTTACCATTAAGTATATTTACAAGTTTATTAATGCGAAGCCCGTCCCCCCTCAAAGCTTTTTTAAAACCTTTTAAAAAATATACATCATATAAGTAGTAGATAAATTTGTAATATAAATTAGTATAATATGAAAATTTATTATATTAATAATATATGAATTATATAAGTATACATATAGTATAGTATATTAATTAATTAAATATATGATAACAGTAAGTAGAATTATTATTCTTCGAGAAGAAATTAATTTTTTTTTTTAAAAACAAATGATAAAAAACTTTACAAAAAGATCAATTCCTAAAATTTAAAATACCAAAATAATATTATTATTATTAATTAATTTTAATTAATTGATTATTGGTTTATTTATAATTATATAAGAAAGATATTAATTGATATTAAATATGAAATTATAAAAATAAGTAAAAATTAAATATTATTATTTTACAAAAATTCAATTTTAAAAACGAAAAAGACGGGAAACAAAAAAAATTAAAATTTTGGGGTTTTTTCATGGGGGGGTTATGAAAAAAGTAATATTAAAGGGAGTGGGAAAAAGTAGGATAGAATTGGCGGCCAATTTTTTCCCCCCCTAACTTTAGACGATAATAAATATATTATATATTATTATATAAATATTATATATATATATAATTATATATATATAATATGATATAAAAAACCTGCGAAAGATCTTAGATTAAGATATATATAATATATGAATATTACCTAACTTTAATTTTGTATATAGTAATATATAATAATGAAATAATATAAATATAATATAAATATTAGTATTTTTATATTACTATATATAATATATTATATATATAATATTATGTTAGTAGATTATATATTATATATATAAAGTATTGGATATGTAATATATAATTATATTATATCAAGTATATACCATAATGAGAAGTTTCAGAAGATTGAAACGAATAAATTATAATTTCCAATTAAACTAAAACTTTCTCAGAATTGTAATCAACCTCGGTTTATTTCAACCATAATTATGGCCCCTTTTTATTATTGATTCATTAATAGATTATAAATTTATTATTAATTAGTTATTATAATCTATTATACTTATTTTACTTATATATTATATAACGTTATTATTAATATTTTTATTATTGTATTAATGTATTTATCCCTCGGTATAGGCCCCTATAAAGCAGTATATAAATATAAAGTTTGGGTAATGTTTATATCACAAATAATTAATCATCCCCCCTTAATACAAATTTTCAATATAAAAAAAAACATTTAACAGCATATCAATATTATTAATCAATTATTTAATAAAGGAAGAAAAGGCCAAAAACTAACCAGACACAAACTTTGTCAGCCCCGCCGGACGAAAGACTAAGCAATATATAATAAAAAAAATTTTAAACGAGCGAATTCCCTTGTTGGTTATTTCGTCCATTTTTTTTTTCAAAACGTTGAAATTATGAAAGGATACCCTTTGCAAACGGATGTTTTTTAATGAAATAAATTTTTGGCCCTAATGGGTAATACATTAAAATGTTCGTTGATTTCAAAAATATTTTTCCCGTTTCATTAGGAAGAATAAATTGTAGTTAGTTTTTTTTTTATAAAGTTTTGCCCCTTTTTATTTGCAAACTCCCCGAAATATTCCCATAACAAAATAATATTATTTTCCGATTTTAAATAAATATATAAAATAAATGTATTGTTTATTTTTTTCATTTTTAGTCCAGACTTTTATATTTTTATATTATAAATTATAAATTATTTATAAATATATGTAATATTGTAATATGAAAAAGAAAAATGTGAAAACTTTCTTTACAAACTTATTTAAAAAACAAATATCGTTGATTATATGAAAAAAAGGTGTTTTTTGTATGGTCGCTGTTCAAATTAGTGTCCCTTTGGCCACATAATACCATGCCGATCCTAAACGAATGAAAGTAAAAATCCGTCTTACTGAACAATTATATAAAACAATATTACTTTAAATAAGTATATAAAGAGCAGGGATGGCACGATGTTAATTCTGATAGCGTGCTATGAAATAAGTTATAATTAATTTAATTTTTTTTTATTATATAACCAATATATATTATATATATTAACAAATTAGATATTATTATAAATAATAATTAATATTTATAAAAAGAAAGAAAAACGTTAGTATATAAAAATATTCTTTCAGTGTATTGTTTTCGAGTGGTAGTGTGGCTAAAGTTGCTACAGGTGAAATTATTATATAACTTTGTAATGAATTCAACGATACCAACGAATTAATTAACGTGAGTCAGTATGTAGCATATATGTATTACTAAATGTCATATTTTAAGTCTATGGGTTGGTGATCCTAGAGTTAAAATAAAACTACTATACACAATCCAAACACCATATTCAAGACCTATCGTTAGTAAGCGATAAATCACAAATTAAATTTGAAAGAAAGAAGCAAACTTTATTTGAAAAAAGTTGCTTCCAAAGTATTTTACATTTTGAATATTTCGAAATGCAAATGGCATATTGTGAAAAAAAAATAAACATTTAACCAAATAGCTCATTACTCTCTCCAACTCTTCCCTTTCCGTCTCCCTCTCTTCATCTCTCCACTCCTCCCATCTCACCTCTCCCTGCTCCCTACATGCCTCTCTCTCCTTGTCTACGTTCTCATTCTCGCTCTACTCTTCTCTCTCCTCTCGTCCAATCTCCTTCCTCTGGTTCTCTCTGTTTCCCCCTCGGGGCTTTTCTCTTTTTCCATACCGCTCTTTTCCTCGGTCCTTGGTCTCTCATCTCCCATCCTGTCTCTCCCTCCCGCTTCCCTCCCCTCCTCGGCTTTCTCCTATTCCCCCTTCCCTTCTCTGTTGCGCTCCTATTCCATACTCTCGAATGTGGGGTGGCGGTCTGCCTCTTCTGCTGTTTATGCCTTCATCCGTCACTTCCGTACTCTCTGCCTCGGGGCGATCTCCCGCCCTCATCTCCGTTCCGTATCACTCTTGTCGTTCTCTCCCCTCTTCTCTTAATAAGGTAGATAAATTTTATATTAGGTATGCTTATATTAGTTATATTTATATAGTTTATCATTATTAAATAAGTTAATTTACGTATAGTAGTATTACTAAGGTAGGTTGGTACTATTGATTAGGTTTAATGCAATCGTTACGGTTTACCGTTAAAGTTTTATGTTGTATAGTGTACCCGCCCAGGTTAAAGTTAATTTATTTGTGTGGGATGATGGGTGGGTGTATTTTTGTGTGTTTTCCCAGAAAGGCCTATCCTAATAGCGTGGTTTTCTCTTGGGCGATTTAGTTATCTGCTTTAGGTTTAAAGCATTTTTTCGCACTAATGAGCATTTTGGCAATATAAGGAATTATGAAAACAATTAAAAACCATAAATAATGAAATACCCTATAAAAAAGAAAATATTTAAGTTGGGATATACAAAACAGCAGATTTGTAAAAAGTAGAATTTTCGAGAAACATATTTACAACCTCAGGCACCGCCCACCCACTGATACCGGTGCCTGACAACCTGCTCTCCCTCTTCGCCTATTCCTCTCCTCTTTAACCCGCCGAAATTATGTTCATTTAGGCGATATAAACAAAATTCTTTTGATATTATCCTTAAGTTCCCCCCTCCTAAAAATACTAAAAGAGTATATTACCAGGTTTCAAATCAATACCACCTCAAGAAAACCTCCAACATATAACACCCACAAATGCAATAAATAACACTGTTAATTTTCTAATCAAAACATAAAAATGAAAAGTACATCTTGCTTTTTTAACAATGGAAATGAAATGAGACCATGTTTGGTGGTTCCCGCGTTAAACAGATTTCTTAGGTTTCAATATTAGCGAGGGAGGTAATCAAATACATTATAAAAAATTTTTTAATGAACCGAGGGAACTTAAAATTTTGTATTGGGTTTTTTCCATAGTTTGGCCAAAAGATGAATAAAAGAAAGAGAGGGCTAACATCATAAAAGGCATATTGAGTGGACATGGTTAAATATAAGAATTAGAAAGAAAAGAGAGCCCTGTAAATGCCCGTGTGAATCGAGGGGATTCGAATCGAAATAATATTTCTCTTGGACCATAATAGTATTCATTGTTTTTCCCAAAGCCTTAAATTTTTTTTTTCGTTCCTGAATATTTTGATTAAAAACTAATTTGTTTTTCTGTTCCTCCCATCTTTACTTCAATTTTCTCGATCTCCTTTAATTTTTCTGGCCATTCAGAGCCTACGAAGGAACAGGCCCCTTGTCCTGGGTGTTTTTGGAAATAAAATTCCCCCTCGTTCCTCCTATCCACTTCTCTTCGCCTAATTTTTTCATTCTCACTAGAAAATTGTTTTTTATTTGCAAGGGATATCTCTTTTTCTCGATATAACCGAGGCCAAAGCCTGGCTATTTCATTCAAGGGAAGTGCCCCCGCCTTAAACCTTCCCTCCTTTGGTTTCTACCTCTACCTTGAACAAATTCCTTTTTTCATCTTCTAAGCAAAACCTTCCCCTTGTAACAAGTCGGCCTTTCCTCCCCTCCTTATTCGAATTCTTGATCATTGGGTTTTTTTTTGCGCCCTTAATTGTCCCTCGCCACATGAAAAACGCCCTAACTTCCTTCCCCGGCCCTCCTTCGCGCTCAAATCTATAATTCCCCTTTCATGTTCCCCAATTAACTAGCAACTTTTTCCCCCTCCGCCCCCTCAGTGGTTTTATGGGGACAAGCTTCATCACAATGGGTCCCCCCAAACCATTTCCACGGAGAAAAAAAAGAAACTCGCCTTGCGTGATGGTACCTTTCCCTAGAGGACAATACCGCCCTGTATTGCCATCTCAAACTTTGATTATCATAAGAATCCTTTTGGGAAACCCTTCCTCCCGCTCAACGCCCTTTTTCTTTAGATCTCTGGAAAACTCACTCCGATGCGCCAGTACGCTCCTCTTTGGTGCAACAAGTGCTTAGTCTGGGCTCCGAAGGTACCATTCCCCCTATTCTTAAGCTCGATTTTATGGGTTTTTTTTTCCCACTCTAAGAAAGCTATACAGGGAGGACCTTGGGGTGTGGGTGGGCCGCTTTTACATGAATTAACCCAATACCATATATATCAAAAAGTTGTAACTCCGTTATCCTCCTCTAACTTTCTTCGCCCCTCCCCCCCTTCCCCTTTTTGGGTTTTACCCGTTCCTTCTCTTTTTGCTACTTAAGATCTCCTTTTCCCCTTTCAAATTCGCCGCATATCGCCGCCCTTCTCTGGTTGGAAATGGGCCTGATTTCCCTGTCTTTCTCCGCTTTTTTCCGGCTGTCAATAAGTGGGTTTGTTCCTCCAGGGTTCTTGGTCCCCCCTTTTTCTCGCCCCACTTTTTTAAATCTCTAACTTTTTTCAATATAGAAATACTCTTTCACCCTGCACGCTCTAACGTCCATTCCACTTTCCGGTTAATTCCAGAAAGGAAAAACTGCGACCCTTCTAATTCTTTTTTTAACCTGTCCGTATCAATTCTAACTGCCCACTTTTTTATGCTGGAAACATGCCTCTTTTCGTTCTTAAAATTTTCCCTTTCCGAAATAATTTTATTTCTGAATTTAAAATTTAGAAAATAACTTTTGTCAATTCAAAAATTTCTTTAAAAACCCCCAAAACTTTTTGATTACTGATCTTTTTCCCTTTCTTCGGCTCTGACTGGTCCTTGCTCTGCAGTTTTCTGAACATTTCGCGTGGCGATTATTTGTTTCCCGAAGGTGTCTTGCTGTCCTCCCACGGTTTCTCCTGTTCTCCGGCTGTTTTGACAAATAATAATCATCCCTTTGGGCTTTTAACCAAAATGGGAAACAGAAAAAAAATTGTCTTGGGAAAACTTTCGCAATGCACAACGGTTTTTTTGGCTTAAAGGGCCCGGCGGGCCCCCCCCCTCAAAAGAACCTTGAAAGTTTTTTAGACTTGGTTGAAACTTTTTTTTTTTCCCCCCTTTTTTTCTCAGTTGCTCTCCACTGGAGTACTGCTCTCATCTCCGGGGGGGGGGGGCCCCCTTTTTTCCTGGTTTTTTTCAACCCCGGCCACCCTTTTTTGGGAAACAGGGGTTTTTCCCGAATTCCCAACGCAAAAAATTTAATAAACCCCTGTCCCCCCTGGTAACACTGTCCCAGATTTCAATTGAACCCTCTAATTTCTTTTGGGGCGAGGCGATTGTTTTGGTGCCTTATCTCTATCCTGCATAGGGTAACCCGTGCAAAGCGGCAAGTGGGCCTTTTTCCGAAGGGATACCTTATCACTCGCGTAACCACCACCTTTACGTAAGCCTTTCGTTAGCAACAAAATAAGGTTGCCGCTGGTTTACTGCGGCATCGAGTATTGTGTTTTGACCATTGGTAAACTTTCCAGGCTTAGTTTTGCTCTGGTGGGCTTTCCTCCTTTCCAGCCCACTCTGTTTTTTTTGGTTGGGATACTTCCTCTTCCAATTCCCTTTCCCTGTTTAAAAATTTTCCCTATTCTCAATTCTTAACTCTTTGATCATTTGGACCCCCATTTCATTTAAATGCTTGAGGTTAAATGCTGACATCCTTTTTTATATTATGAATATCTTTTTGAAAGTAATGCGTAGCACCCCTCCTGTGAATTGTGTCAGCCCCTACTTGCCGCGTGAAGTGGGTGGGAGTTGGACCATTGGGGGTAGAAGAAAAAAAAAAAATCGCCTGGGAAAAGGGCAAAAAATGTATTGTGGCAAATGAAACCTTGAAAATCTGCCTTATTTCTCCCCCAATTCCCAAAGCAGGTCCATTTCGATTATATCCCCAGAAAAAATCCGTCTTCTCTTCAAATTACCCTCAGATGGATTCATAAGTTCCGCGCCCAAAAAAGACACAAATGTACCAGAAATTTTTTACCGTTTTTCAAATACCGTAAATTTATACCTTTTAGGACTGTTAAAGTAAAACTCCATGGGTCCACAAATCAAAATTCCTACCATAGCCGTCCTACCAAATAACAACTCAGAACTCCAATCAGAAATTGGGCACCTTTCTAACCTCCCTCTATCATTCCCCTTGTCCCAACAACGCAACACAACACATTTCACAACATATAAACCACTCATTTCCATCGTTTCCTTTCATCTTTGTTTTCAGTTCCACAACTGAGCAAAAATCAAATTTGGCCCTTCTCAATACATCCCAATCCCCCTCTCTCTGTCCAAATCTTCCTCAACCATTTTATTTTCCCCCCTTCTGAACCCAATTTCCCAAATAAACAGATACCGGGATTCAATTACATTTTTTCGCCGATAGAATAGAAAGGGCGAATTTTTACTTGCGTTTCGACGACCCTCGCTTTTCCGGAGGCAAATGGCATTTTTAAGCAAATTCCCCCCTTGTCAAAAAATAGAGTGTTTAAAAAGTAAAAGTCAAGCCCAACCCCTGGACCTAACGCACCGTCCCCTTTAAAGTCGCCCCCTTTTCTACGAGCATGCAAGGACAACGGATGTGGGGCCAATTTTTTTTTTCTCCCTATACACTTTATGGATAATAAGGGATATGGGATGTTTTCGTTAAAAGAAAAATGTTTGTCCCTAGAAAAGGGGTGTGGAATGAAATATTTAGTTTTTTTGTGTTTTTTTGTATTACTTAGTTTTTCTGGGAAAGGATTTAAATAGAATGATTTAGTAATGGACATGACCTCTAAAATAGCATCGACAAAAAGACGGTTTTTTGGGCAAAAACCATAAAGCCAAAAAAAAGCAAATTGTTAAATATTAAAATTATGTACAATATGTAGACTTAATATATACTATATTTATATATTAATAATAGTAATTATATTAATAAAATTTTATAAATTATAAGATATAAAATATGTAATAAATAATATTATAATATAATAATTATAATATTAAATTATTTATTAAATAATAAAATAATTATTATAATAATTTAAATATAATATATATATAATTTATAAATTAAATAATTTAAAATTTTTTAAAATTTATCTTTAATTTATCAATATTATTATTAGAATAAATTAATTTTTTTAAATTATTATATTATTAAATCTTCTCTTATTTTTTAATTTAAAAAAAAGATTATCATTAAAGTATTATAATTATTTAATTATTTAATTATTATTATTATTATTTATCATCATTTATTAAAATTATTTTATAATTAATAATTTTATATTATTAATTCATTTATATTAAAACTTATTTTATTAATAATTATTTTAGATTAATTATAATTTAATTTTTATTATTGCATTATTATTTTTTTATTAATATTATTTTTAAATTATTTATTATTTATTATTTTTAAAATAATTTATAATAATTATTTTTTAATTATTTTATTTATTTATTTAATTATATTAATATTAACTAATGTTATAGTTATTATTTATTGAATTTATGATTATTAAATTCGAATTCATTTTCAATTAGTGCAATAACAATAAGTGGTGAAATCGAAAAATTTATTGTTATTATTATTATTTAATAATATTAAATTAATTTTTATGAATTTAATATTGATTAAATGATTAATTATTATAATTTATAATTTATCATTAATTTAATAATTAATTTTTATTTTTATTATTATTATATAATTTATTTTTATTTTATGTAATCTTATTTAAATTTATTAATTTAATGTTAATTTAACCTTACTTACTGATTTATATTTTTTTTTTTTTAATTATTATTAAATTCTTTTTTATTAATTATTATTTTTTTTTTATTATACTAATTTACAAGTTTTTTTTTATTATAAAATTTTTATTTTTTATTTTTATTAATAGTAATATTTTTGCAAAGATTTTAATGAATAAAAATTATTTATTCATTTGAGTTTTTTTATATTAAATTCAAAAAAATTCCCTTTAATATTGTTTTCAATTAATCGCCGCAAAAAAAATCCCGGGCGGAAATTCGACCGAATACCCGAAAATTGAAACGAATTTTAAAAAAAATTTGCCGAATTTGAAACCTAGAAATTCCACAACGCATTAATCCCCCGTCGCGCGATCCCACTACATATTACTATATATTATTATATATATATATATATATATAATATAAAATATATATATATATTTTATAATATTATATAAATAAGGATATAGAAAATATATATAATATATAAATATATTTAAGATAATATTAGTATATATATATATATTATAATTATTAGTAATATAATATTAAAAATATATTATATATTAATATATTATATATATATATATATAAATAATAAATATTATTTAAATATTTATAAAATATTAATAATAATTATATATTATAATATTAATATATATTAGTATATATATAATATGATATTATAAATTTATAAAATATTATAAATAATTATATTATTATATATTATAAAGTATAATAATATAAAATATATATATATATATATAATTACACCACCGCCAACATGTAAAAATAGTTACAAATTTTTTTTGATAGTTTGCTGTAGCCCTGGTAAAGGAATTGAAGTATAAATGGGCTCGAAAGACGCGAAATAAACTTTTAGTGTCAAATATGTAGAACTCAACGAATTTTAAGGCCCCCTTAAAACAACTTTTTTGTCGGTTTCAAAAACATTAAAAAATAAATTTATGAAAGGGGCGATAAACCAAGAAACCCAATTGTTGCTTATTCAATAGCGTTTACCATAAGTTTTTTGGGGCAATAGAAAAAAGTGCCTATTTTTTTAAGCTGCATCCCAAAGGGTGGCTAATTTTGTGTGGTTTTTTTTAAAGCGGGTGGCCATAAAAGATATATCGAAAAGGGTACCACTGGTAAATTGTTTGTTGTTTGGACAATTCGCCGGTAATTTTGGTAGGTGTTTCCCAACTGTTCTTGGGAATCGACCCCACCGCACGGCCTGTTGTCCCCCCCCAAATTCTATAGAGCACGATTTTGGAGCCGAAGAATACCTCTTCTTAGTTAAAAAGCAATAAAATGTGTTCCCAAACGTGAAAGTGCTGGATAACCCTAAAGAGAATTTCATGGCCTGTTCGCTTTTCTTTTTGTAAAGAAATAGCAAATAGAGAATTTATGAGGTTTAACAATAACGGCAAAACCCGAAACTCCATTTTACTCACTGGGAAAATTGCCTTAAAAAAAGGAAAACCGTTAGGAGAGAAAAAGGTCCTTGAAAGGGGCTAAAAAACCGTTTTTTTTTTTTACTGAGTACGCGGCCATGAAAAGATCGAAAACGAAAAAATTCCTTTTACAAGGCCGCGGAAAAAAGACCAAAGCAAAAACCGATTGAAAAAAAGTGGTAAAACTACGTGCCCCTCTTTAAGGAAGCAAAAAAGCCAAGAAACTCGTAAAACCACGGTGTCCCCCCCCCCCGACAAAGGTAATCCAAAATCCCCGGCCTTCCCCCTTTGTGGAATGGTTTTTTTTTTTTTGGTAGTTGAAAGTTGGCAGTTTAAAGATGGGGGGTTTTCGCAAAAACGCCTTTTTTTGTGAAAAAAGGCTATTAAACCTGTCCAATCCATGTACCCAGCAACCCGGTTTTTCCCCTGGCCATGAATGGTGCAAGCCCCCCCCCCGATCTTACCCCCTATTTAGACAAATAAAATGTGGCAATTTTTTTTTTAAAGCCCTTGGGAAGGTCTGTTTTCAAGACCAACTAAAAAAATTTTATTTTGGTTTTTCTTTTAAGTCCGGAAATTTTGAAATTTGCATGGGAAAAAAACTTTTTGATGAAATTCCGTTCGTGGTTTTTCAAAATAGCCCAACTGTTCCCAACCCAAGACCTTTTTTGAGGCCCTTTTTTTGGTGTTCCCCCCCCAAGGCCCAAAAAGAAAATTTGTCCCCATTGATATAACTTTGCGTTAATTTTTGTGGAAAAAAAAATTGTTTTTTTTTGGCAATCAAATGTTCATATAAATTTGGAAAAACCTACCGAAGTTTTTTGTTTTTTTGGAAAAAAACAAAAAATATACATATTAATTATCCTTTAAATTTTTTTTTGGCGATTTCTTTATTATATTTATATTATAAATAATTATAATTAATAAATATAAATAAATAATTAAAATATATATAGATATTATATAATATATTAATATATTAGAAATAATATATATTTAAATAATATAAATTATATTATATTAAAATATAATATAGATATATATATTAAAATAAATTATAATAATATTATAATAGTATATATGATAATATCATAATAATAATATAATATTTAAAGGTGGGGGTGGTTAGGTATATATTTTGTTGGTAATTTTGGAGTGTCAAGGTCAACTTTACCGAGAGCGCGCGCGAGAGTAGCAAAACGCAAGACTGCAATAGCGAGTTAAATTTTAACGAAACCCTTTGTTCACCGCATGGGCAAAGACTTTTAAAATAAAGTGAATAGCGGAAAAACTCGTCCCCCGTGGCGGGTTTTCCCTCCCATTTGGGGATTACTAAACTTAGAACATGTCCCCGCCCTAGCCAATCCCCTTTTAATCTTGCCGCCTAAATTTTCCTCCCCCCTAATACTCTCTTCCTCTCTCCCCTTTCTTTTCCCTCCTTCCCCTCTCCCCTTTCCCCTCTAAACTTCCCCCTCTCTTTCCCCCTTTTGTCCTCCTCCTCCTCCCTTCCCCCTCCAAGCCCAACGCACCATTTACGACCTGCTTTTTTCCCCCAGAAGCTTGCACAAAACCCCCACGGTCCCCCATTCTGTCATTCCTTGCCTCCCCTCCCGCTTCGCGGCCCCCCTCAAGGAATTCTTTCCCCTACTCCCAGCCCTCCCCAACTTCGGCCTACTCCGCTTAACGAACACAAAAAAAAACGGCCAAAGAATGTTTTTCCCGACCTTCCGCCCCCGATCAAACCCCTTTCACAATCCTGGAATCCTGTTCCAAGGACTCCATCCCCCAACCGCTTTCCCCAAAAATAATCGGGAGCAAAGGGGTAATGG
>JABUQX010067799.1:0-2500 GCA_015478945.1 Trachelipus rathkii
TATATTATAATTATGATTATAGTATATATATATATTATTTAATATCTTATATATATTATATATTATTATATATTATATTATATTATATAGATTATTGTTAGTATATCTATATATTATTTAATTGTATATTTTGTATGTATATTATATTATATAAATTAATTATAATATATTTTATTTAATTATATATTATTATAAATTCTTATATATTATATTATATATTATGATATATGTATATATATATTAATATTTATATTATATATATTAATATATTATATTATATATATACTATATATATACATATATAATACTATAATTATATATATATATATTGTATGATGTATAAGATATATAAATAATGATATATATTATATATTATATATAAGTATATATAGGCTATAATATATATATATATAATATATATTATTGATATTTTATATATATATAAATACTACTTTATATAATAATATTATATCATTTATGTTCATATAATTTTATCTAATCTATATACTATATATATTATATAATATATAATATATATACTTGTAATTATTATATATATAATATTATAGTATACTATTATATTAGATCTTATGATTATATAAAGGGCGGTTCAAACAGTCTTTTCCGCGGCGCGGCGAATCGCCGGCCGTTTTTTTTTTTTTTTAAACCCCACTCTTTTGACTACGTTCGGTTTCGATTTTTCTTTCTTATCAAAGACTACCTTCGCGAATCCCTATATTTTAAGTTTTTATAAAAAACGCGTCTTATTTAATCATTTAACTTAGAATTTTTTCTTTTTATAAAAAGGCAGTGTGGAACCAAACGAGCTGGTAACGTGGTACAGGATCTTTCATCTTGGAATAGCTGTGCTGAAGCTAAATGAAATGAATACGATGGTTGCTTGAAATAAAAACTATTCTGATTGTCTTCTGTTTTTTTTTTTCTTTGTCTTTTAAATTTTTTTACTATTATCTTCGCTTATAAATTTTTTTCCCGTTATTTGAAAGAACTCTTCATTTTTTAAAATATGAAGGAGAATAATATATCCATGCAATTGCCATGCATTTTTCAAAGCTGCAGGTATTTCTTCACTTGTATATTCTAAAATAATTTCAAAACACGATGTGGGTGGATCAATTTGTTACATTACCTATGATTTTTTCTTTAAATTTTTGTAAATGTAAATTATTTGGTGGTGGAGTATTTTCTTTAATTTCGTTGTTTTTTAGTTACCAGTGTGAAAAAGATATCGTAAAGCCAGCAAAACCACTTTTGAGGGTCAGATATTGGATCTGTCCCCAGCAAGCTTGATCACTTCTCCTCTTCAGTGTCGTTAAATGAAAGTTGCCAAATACTCGTAGGACCATTTCAGATAATTCAAATGTAAATTTAAGGAACTCAGCCAGACCAATTTCACTAATTATAGAGTAAACTTTTTTAAGAGGAGGAAGAAAACCGTTACACTCATAACAGATGTAGGCATTATTTTTTATTTTCTTAATTTTTATTATTATTTTTTTCTTGTACATTTTTCATATTTATGTAAATAGGTTTCAACCCCATATATCAGTTAATCTATGAAAGACTTTCTTGTATCGAAAAAAAGATTAAATTTGCACAATTATCCTTAATTATAACAAAGACAAAAAAAAATGAAATAAAAGCTATATTAGCAACACTGACTCAATGCTTTATTAAAAAATCTTTATTTATTTAAATAACATAGGGATCGATAGTTTACTTATAATCGTATATCACAAAATGTGTGGGGGTTTAACGGAAAAGAACCATAATGTGGAATCCTTATATATATATATATTATATTTTATATATATATATTTAATATATATATATATATATAATATAATTAATATATATAATATATATTTATCTATTTGTTTCACATTTTATATAGATTTTGTAGAAGAGATAAACCCAACACACGACGAGCAGAAGCACCTAATCAAGAGAAGGTGTACTCACTAACGTATCGAGCGCGACGAACCAAGCCCAATTGTAGAGGACTACCTTACTTTCTCCCACCAGACCAGTTGCGACCTGAGGGACCCTCAGCTTTGTTGGGGGCGTGTGCTTTCTAACACTAGCTATCGAGTGACATTTTTTGATAAATAAATAATATATTTTAAAAATATTATATTATACAATATTATTAACTACACTATATATATTATATTATATATATATATATTATATATATATATATATATATTTATATATTTAGTTTATATATATATTTATTATATCTATTATACAATATAGTGATTACCATACATATATATATAACGCATCTATAACTATTCAGCTAGTTTTGGCATAGAGAATTTCCCTGACAGCTATGCATATCTTTTTGAAATTTTTCAAAACATTGTGTTTCAAATTCTTTTCCTAATTTATCCCACTTATCCACCCGATTGAGTTCAGGTGTGTAAGCCTGAATCCTTGTTCTTGTATTTGGAACGCACTCCCAAAATTAAAAAGA
>JABUQX010067799.1:7500-37356 GCA_015478945.1 Trachelipus rathkii
TCCTCTACACCCTCACCGCCCCAAGTGTGTAGGTATTTGATTTCAACACAGTATCCACCTATAAAGTATTGCATCATGGGTTCGACAGGGCTCCCCAGCAAGATGAACCCGCCCGGACTTAAGTGTTACCCGCGCCGCCCGGCTCGGTTGTGATGCTGTTTCGGATGAAAAATAAAACTAATTAAAGTTGTAGATGAAATGAAATTGTAAGATACTGTATTTATGAATTCTAGGTTAAGTTTAATAAACAAATTAAAAGATAATATTGCGAAATATAACCGGAATATTTTAGAAAATTTTAAATATGTTTATTATGAGATAGTAAATGCATTATTGCAAACACCAGAGACCAACTTGTTATATCGAGTCACAGATTTCTTGTGATCAGCTATATTCTTTCTTAGAAGAAATATTCAATATTTCTGTGTATAAGTGGGAAAATCAATTCAAAATCGATATATTGACAATAAACGATTGAAGAGTCCAAAATCAATTAAACATTCTTACAAAGAAGTATCGAACTGAGATGACACAGAAACGAAATCTTATACATACAAGAAAAGCTAATATGTCGGTATTTTTCTGACAGCTTTATGTTATCAGTAATTTGACAAGAAGTTTTTAATAATGTTCAATACTTACACCCAAATACTAACTTTCAGTAATAGCTATTATAAATCGTCGTTCAATTTGGTATTTTAGTCACGTTCAATTTGACCCGATATGGGATTAAGGCGGGAAACAAGGGTCGGTACTAAGAAAAGTGGGGCCGCCATGGGAGACCTAACGGTATTTGGAATTTATTAGCTTTACTTAGTCCATACCTATAAATAATAGGTACTCATAATTAATATAAGTAAGTTATTATGTTAATTCTGTGAATGATTCTAATAACCAACTCACCTAAGGAGTAGTACCTGAAAATATTTACAAAAAAAATTATATGAAAATGTATAATTTTATCTTTTATGCACCAAATCAATTAACAATATTATTTACCAAAATAAACTCTACAATTAATATCATTTGAGTTATTTAATATTTGACAAAATAATTCTTAATATTAAATAAACATTCTATACAGTATTAGTTGATTTTTAATTATGATTGGAAATATCAGATTGCTGATGAGGATAAAAAAACTATAGTGGGTGAGGATATAGAATCAAAGTATAAAGTATATATCTTAACATTCAATTAGTAACTCACTTTAAGTTACTTAACTTTAAATTTATTAAATAATTATATATTAATTAATTATATATATTAATATATAATAATTAACTATATTATTTTATAATTATATTAATAATGTATATAAATATTAAATAAATATTTTTAGTTCATTATTTGGTATAAATTTATATTTTTAAAGTGTTATGTATATAGAATTCCTTTTTGAATATTTTATTTTATTATATTCATTTTTTTTTAAATTTTCTTCCACTTTCTCTAATGTTTCGTGATTAATTTTCCAAAATTATAGGTAAAAATTTGTAATATAAACTTTTTTGTTATCAACTCTTATTGGATCTTGCCCTTAATTTTGGATTATTATATTTTTTGATTATTTTTAGAAATTCTATATCAGCTTTACATTTACCCTGAAACTTTATTGATTTTTTTTGATTTAATTTATTTTATCAACCAGCAATTTAATTAGCTTATCTATCTTATAATAAGATACATCTCTTAATAATAGGCTATCTCGGTGAATATTTGATAATGCTTTCTGGATTGTCATATTTTTTCTGTATCAATTTGTTGGAGATTACATTGGGCATGGGATTAGATTTTTTTAAATTTTTTAGATGTACCGATCGGTTATGGTTTCTTTCGTAGACTATTTGCGGATACTTGTGTTCCGTCGGATCGACTTTGGTACAGAAATATTAGATTGAGAATTTTCTATTTCCGTTCATAAATTCTAAACCATAAGGTCAGGGGAGTATAAGGCATTTTCTCTCCAAATAACATGCTCAGTTTTTCCAACAATTTTATAATTTGGGTGATTATCTATCTTTGATTCACATGTTTTCGTATTTATAACAACTAAATCAGTGAATTCAGTGATTATTGATAATCTTCATGAGAATATGCCGAACTTAATTAATTTTTTTGGAAATCCTTAGGTTGTTGTTGAATGTTAAGCATCGAGGTAAGTCTTGGATCCGCAAACTCCCCTACTTCTTCTTTCTGTATTTTTATTATATTCTCTCAAAAAGACGTAAAAATCTTTATTTAATATATATTTTATTATTGTTTTTGAGTTTCCTAGAATCAAGGTTGATATATTTATCATAGCACATTATGTTTTTGGTTTTTTGACGACGAAGAACGGAAATATGGGGGAAAGAAGAGAGTTGTCGGATGCATTTCGAAGATTTGGGAAGTCGGTTTAATTAAGGTATGTTATGTTATTAATTTTATCTGTATTATTTTTATAACTCTCAATTTTTGAAGCTCTGTTTGATGAAAAATTTTTTGAATAGTAAGTTTACTCATAGCTTATCGTGTATTGATTAACGTGATAATAACAAAATCTATAACACTTCTCATGTTGCCAATTTTATAATGTTTAATATAGGTTTCGCTCGCAAATAATGTTTACTGGTTGTATCTTGGTACAATTAATGTTATCTTAGTTTATTTGCGAGACCTATATATCGTAGATATTTTTTGGGCCCACTACCACTCCCAACTTAAGCCCATTTTATATTTTTAACTCCCAGATCGTGCTACTCCAAATTCATATATCATATAGTGTTACATTATATATATTATAGAGCCCGACATGACTTAGCAGCTAATGACCACGCCGCTCGGGTCTTTGATTTATATCTAATTCAATAAATTTCCCTTAAGGTTATAAATATTCTAATTTCAATACCCTAGATACAAGTTCTCCTAGATAATTTTATATCGATCACTTTTAGTGTGAGCTGATAGTGACAATTCCCTTATTATAAGTCATTCATAATGTTATTATTGTTGATTTTATAATTAATTAATCAATTCTATAATAATCAAATAATAATTAAATTATTGAATACATTATAAATAATTATATAAATAATTTAAATATGAAATTAATACTAAAGTCTACTTTAAAGTGAATAATAAATTAAATATAACAGATAACTCATTAACAATAATTAATAATAAATGAATAATAATTATTACCTTTCAATCTAATAATATTTTTTAAAATATATAATTAATATAAAAAAATTTGTAATTCACTGAATAAAAATAAATAAATTTATTTACAAATGATCAAGTATCATTAATTATTATATATATATATAATATATATATTAATAATTATTAATATATATATTAGATATATGAATATATTAATTATAATTATATTATTAATAATAAATTATATTAATAATATAATAATTTAATATTATAATTAATAAAAATTATATATATAATTAATATTAATTAATTAAGATTAAAAGTAAATTAATTAAATATATATATCAAAAATTGAGTATAATTTAATTATTTATTTTATAGTTGAAAAGAAATATAATACATAAATACATAATAAGATAACTAGAAAATAAAAATAAGTGTAATAATATATAGTATATTATATAGATATATGTAATATATATATATACAGTATATATGATAATTCTACCTACTATAGTATATAAATATATATAATATTATATATACAGTATAATGTAATTTACTTTTAGGATATATCATATAGTAGTGAATATATATATATAGATAGTATCATAGCTGGAATATAGTATATATATATATATATATATATATATATATACTATTTATATATCATATATATTATAGTGATATTTATTATATACGTACTATAAGTATGAAATGATATAAATATATATATAGTATAATAGTAATATATATAGAGAGTAGCTAATATATGAATATAGAATCGAAAATAATGAGGATAAAGGATGGGAATAGAGAAATACTATAGAAGTAAATAGATGAGCTAGATAGAGATACTATATATATATATATAGAGTGGGAAGATATGGATAGGTAATACGTAAGTATATAATGATGAGAATAAGTATAATTGTTTTGAGATTGCTAACGTTTTTCAAATAGCGTTTATGAAAATTAACATTGAATATTTAAATATTTTTATTTCTGAATTATAATTCAATAATAGAAATAAATATAAATTATATTGTATTATATTTATACAGATTTGAAAAATTATAAATATAATAATTTTATGAAATTGTATTTGCTATTGTTATTTTTAAAGCAAAATCTGTGATTAAGCTTTTAAATGAAACAACTATATATATATATTAGTTTATATAAATAATAATAAGAGGACAAATACACTTATCATATATTAGTGATTATTCTTATGATTATTATGATTATTTATTTATCAATATTAAATATTAACGCTTGACGCTAAGTTTGAAGTGAATATATTAAACGAGGCGAATTTTTATTTAGAAATAAGATACTGAGACAGTATAGAAGGATTCTTCTGAAGACAGGAGACAATGAGTAAAAAAATAATAGTGAATTCATTACATGATAAAGATTTTTAGATTTTTTTGATCAAATATTTATATTTTGTAGTTATGAGTAAGATCAGAAGATGAATACTAGAATATGACAGACCATCATTTATTTAGAACAGTTATATAGTAAGGTAACAGGTTAGATATCATTATATAAGACGTTATAATATATACGATTTCTGAATTAAATAGAGTGAATAAAGGTAATATAAGAGATAGAGAGTAGAAATTCATATAAGAACAATGACTTAAAAAAATATATAATAAGGACAAATAAACACAAAGTAGACTACCTCAAATGATGGATCTACAAAGAGCGAAAGATACAAAATTTAAAATAATTGTTGTACATTTAATGTAAATTACACGATAAGGTATCAGTACTTGATAGATAGATAACCCAAAAGCTACGTTGAAATAGCTAATGATGTAGATAATAAGGAATCACTAGATTAAATGAGTACTATATTAAAGAATTGTTATAATTTGATAAATAATAAATATAAGTAAATTTATAGTAAGTATATATACTTATTAATAAATATCTAATAGGTATTGTAGTAAGGTAACTACATAATGTCGGATCCATAAATTAAAAGATATATGAATATATTGTTTAATTATTTATATCGGAATAGTAAAAAAATATGATTGCAACATCTCAAAGCGAAGAAGTGTTGGCTGATGGGTGTCTCAGTACCAATAAATTATACTCATTTTAAGTTTTCTTTTTTTGTAATTTCTTTACTAAATGACATCCGTATAAATGAATGCAATCCCGTTACCAGTTGATCCTATACGTGAGTGAAGTACTTGACTCATTATTACTAACTTTGTGATATACTTCGTAACCTATTTTTATTTAAGGTTGTCAAGCAACTTCTCATATACAGATATGCGTAGTTTATTAATATATACTAATAAGTTAAGTACTATCATATAGACACCCAACAAGATTAATCAACAATTATTATAACAATTGAATAAGCTTCTAATACTAAAAGTCCGTTTTGACGGCTTAGTTTACAATTTCTAATTCTATTGATATTTTTGAGTTAATATTTATGGTATATAATATATTAGGTTTCACCTTTTTTGCAACGGATTTTCTAATAATGTATTTTCATGTACTTTCTTTACTACATTTTTAGTTATATATATTTATATATAGTTAATTAACTATATATTATAGTAATAATAATTATATATCGTTATACTATTAATAATAATAATTTCTCATTAATATTATTAATAATATCTTATATCTAAATCTATTATATATCTATCAATATATATTTAATAATAATATATATTATATATATCGTATATATATAATATATATATATTTTATATATAATAATTTATATATATATATATATAATTATTAATATTATTTAATATTTACATATATATATCATATTATAATATACATTAAAATATAATATTCTGTATACTATATAATATATATTTAATATATTATTATATATATATATATATAGTATATAATATTAATTTATATATTATATTATATATATTAATTAAATTATTATATACAAATCAGTGGCACCTCTAGTATTTTTACTATATCGTGCACTCTCAGTCTTACTCTATCTCTCTCTCATATCTTTCTTTCGTCCTTCTCTCTCTTCGTCTTCTCTCTCATATATATATACTATAATAAAGATATATATATTAATATATTATATTTATATATTGTTATTATATTATTATTAATATTATAATGATTAATATCAAATTATATTAATATATATCATTAACAGATATTATTTAATCCACTAAAAAAAGTTATATTATATATATCTACTATTAATAACCGATAATTATACTAATTGCGTTCCTATTAACATTTTTCTATGAAGTTTCTAGTTGTAGCTTCCGTTAACTTTTCTTCATTCAAATTATCATTTTTATCTCCTATTGTTTTAAAGTATATTAGTAATATTTTAAATATTTTATTTGTTTATTAAATATTTTTAGTACATGAAATATTTTATTATTGTCTTGTTTACATTTTTCCTCAAAAAATTATTTTTTGAAAAATTTTTTTTCGAAATTCACAGTAGCCATATCCGCTTTCCTTTGGCACAGGATGTCGTATTTTTTGTAATGGTTAAAGATAGATCTACTGTTACCGGCATTTTTAGTGCTTTTCGTTTTCGATTTTGACAAATTTTGTAAAAATATATATTCTTATTCTAATTTAATATATTCATTTATTCTTAACAAACATTTCTAGCAATAAATAAATATATTTTGAATAATGTATATTATATACCTAGTGGTTTATGAATATTTATTTGAGTACAATAAAAGAAAAAAGATGTATGAATTGTCTCGTCTAATTAGCTGCTCATCGTTTACCAGATTAAGCGCAGCTTCTAAATAGCTGTTGCATTCACATCAATATTATATATCACTTAATTTATTTAAATGGGAGAATGAATATAGAAATAGAAAGAGAAAAGAACATTAGAATTTAAATGTCGTATGTCTTTCCAAATATATTAATCTTATATATCAATATATATTATATCAATTTCTAATATTAAATTCTTATAAATTAATCATTTTTTAATAATCATCTTTAAATGTTAAATTGTGTATATATATGTAACGTTTTTTGATACAGAAAAAGGATATGGCTTATAAATATATTATATTAATATATATATATATAATATTATATACTTATATATATATTATAATATTACAATATTATACTATAATATTATATATTATATTTATATATTAATTATTATAACTATATATATTATAACAATATATACTATATATATATATTATAATAAATATATATTATATATATATAATATATGATTATATTTAATTATATACTATATATATAATTAACAATTGGAAAACATCTTTAATAATGTTAAATTGTTATATTAATATATATATAATAATATACTATACTATTTATATATGATATTATATTTTCTTAAATACGTGGTTTAATGGATATATTTTACAACAAAGTATTTACAACGAGTTATATTTGTATTATATATATAAAATATTCATAATTAATATTATAATATATTATATATATCATTAAGAAATAATTATTATGATATTTATTATATATTATTAATAATTATATAATATATATATATATATATTATAAATTATTAATTATATATATACTTTAATATATTATAATAATATATAGCTAATTACAAAATCTCATCGTGACCTGAACATTTTCTTGTATATAATATATGCAGTTAAATTATAAGTAATTATTTAAATAAACAAATATCACAATAAGTATTGATGTATCTATGCATCACACTATATTCATAATATATTATACATACTAATATATAAGTTAAATTATGAGATTATATATATATATATACTTTAACATACTTATATCTCTATATATATATATATATATATATTATATCATACCGATACTTTATTGTGGTATTTAGCTCAAAAAAATTTTATGCAATATTAGATAACTTGCGTAGCTATTTATGTACAACTTTTGTTTGTAGTACTTTATGTTTTGTAAATATCTTTTTATTGGAAAAAATTTGATAAATTTTTTTTTTTTACTGTTACCTTGCATTGTATTTAGGTCATTTTTAACTTAAAATATACTGGTAATATGTATTTTATATATATATCTTAATTATATATATCTATTCCTATTAAACTCTACTTCATATATTATATACCTCTAGGAGAATATATTTATTATTAATATAATATATTAATAGATATATATATCTATAATATATCTATTAACTATGGAGTATTATATTAACATATATTAATAATTAATAAATCTATATATATTTATATATGATATATATTTTATTATATATAATATATTACTCATATATTATTAAACTCTTTTTAAAAATTTTAGCCAAATCTTAAATATATATTATATATATTATTAAATCATTCTACTATATTGCAATATATTACGTGAGTCTAAAAGAAAGTTTTTTAAATTACCTTCATTTAAGTAGCAAAATATTCTATGTTATATATTTACGTTATCAGATTATGTCAATAATATTTATATTAATTTATAGTATAATATTATTACTATATATTAGTATTATTATATTTTAATATATATATATATAGTTAATATTATATTATATAGATATTATTAATTTATTATATTAGTATATATATATATTATCTATTAATTATATTAATAATATATATATTGATATATATATATTATTAATATATATTTTGATATATATAATATTATTATCTTAAAGATATATACTATATATAATATATATATTAATAATGATAATATATTATTTACTTATATATATTACTATAATATAATATATTATTATATAAATATAATTATAATATACTATCTTATATATTAAAATATAATAGTATATACTATAATATTAATATATAGTATATCTTTATATATATTATAATTAATTATATATATAATATATATTATATTATATATCGTTATTAATTATATATGGAATATATTTATATAATAATCTTATATAATATATATATGATTCTTAATTAAATATATAGCTATGTATTTTATTCAGTATTATATATCATATAATCATGTTCATAACTATATATAAAATTTATATTATTATTAAATATTAATTTATATAATTATCCTTTATTAAATATTTATATTAAAGTATGATAATTACCTTGAATTTTTGAATTCTTGGATTTTTATAGATTGGAGTGGTTAGCATCTTTGAAATTTTTTTTATTTTTTATTAATTTTGAGTGGATTTTATATATTAGATCCATCTTAATTGTTTTAATTTTTGACATTTGAAATTAATTACTTGTAATATTATTAGTTCTATATCAATAATATTTTATTTTTTGTAATTTTATTAGTGATAATAATGTTTAAATATTATACTTTGAATTTTTTTTTTTTATTATGATTATTTTTGTTTTAGTATTTTTATTTAAAATTCTTCAATATATGAATGATGATAATTATTGATTATTTTAATTTTAATATTTTTTGTTATATAATCTTTTATATAATTAGTAATTTTATATATTCTATTAATATTATTTTATGAAATTTTTGATATTTTCACGAAAATTTTGTTTTCTTATTTTACAATATTATAAATTTATAGTTATTTTATTAGTAATATTTTGTGTTAAAACTGTAATTTTTATTAATTTTATTATCTATATATCTAATTAAGTTTCTATTATGTTTTTGAATTTGGATTTTTTTAATATATTTTGTTGTTTACTAATAATATTAATATTATGCATTTTTATCTTTTATAAACCAATCTATTTATATTTCAAGTTTGAAGAAATTCTTATCATTTTGCTATATTTTTATATATATTGGAACGTCTAAAATTCACTTATTTTTATAGGAATTTGTATCAATTTTTATATTGATTTTATTATCTATTATGCAATTATATTATTCTTATAATTATTTCTCTTTAGTATTTTTTTTATTATTTTATTTTCTTTTTTTCTTATTTCTTTTTTTTTTTTTGATAAAAATTTTTTGTGATATTTTTCAGGATTCATTAATAGAATTTATTTGTGGATCATTTTGTTTATAATAAATTCATCTCAAATTGAAATGAGGGTAGGTTTATATACAAGCGTATATATAGTATTATAATATTCTGTAGGTATTTAATATAGTGTAGGCTATAATTGATAGTATATTTCTTAATAACCCTACGTTCCATTTATGAACAATGTAATCTATGATTTAGCGTAGCGCTTAATTATCCTCGGTGGGTGCAAAGTAGCTGAGTTATCGTATTACTTATATCTACTCGTCATTAGGTAGCTAAACTTACTATATATAGTAGTAGAAAATTTCCCCCCTATAGATTTAGTGCAGCCCTCATCAAATGCTCCGTGGTAGTGACAACTTAACAATTTAAATAACCCTAAATAATATAAATGTACATTATATTGATATATTATAATATTATTTTTATTTAAAATTGATATATTATAAGTAGATAATCCTAGTTACATTATTAGAATTGGTGAGATACTGTTATCCTATCTATATCTGCATAGATTATTTTAATATCACCTTCAATTTGATTATTCATATTGTTAGTTATTATCTACGTATAATAATATATGTATTTAATGATTTCATTATGTACCGATTTAATCTATATATACATATATTTATAATTATAATATACTATATATCGTATCTTTTTTGTATACGATAATTGTTGTATAGAATATTCAGTATTTACCATTGGTAAAAATTTTCAAATGAACGTTATGTTCATATCTGCATTATGTACCTTATTATGATAATTAATTCATATACACTATGTATTCCCATTTATAAGTTAGTAATTATATTATACTATGTAAATAGATCAGGTATTTATTTTAATATACTATAAAAAAATTTAGAATCTATATATTGTATTAGTATAAAGAATCGTGATTATTTTAATATTATCTTTATTATTTTTTATAACATTGTAAACCGAAATGAATATTTAAAATAAAGTAGGATCTAAGACTGCACCATGCAACTAGTATTTTTTTATAATTAAAAATTTAATAAAAACCCTTTGGCAGATATAATGCATATATAAATATTATATAATAATAAATAATATACTATTTATAATAAATATAATTAATCAATAAATATTATATATTCAAAAAATTAAATCTTAATCGTCAAAAATTCAAAAAATAATCTTATTATACTCTAATTATATTTTTAGTATATTCAAATCTAAGATTTGTACATTTTGTTATTTTCATTTCGTTTCCCCTGTTGATATGATACCATATATGTTCGAGAATAGCTGATCGAAGTGACATTTAACATTACCTTTAAAGCGTACCAATCGGAAATAATTAAGGAATATCGATATTTAGCAATTTTATTGGGCTTCTCAAACCCCAACAACCCGTTCTAGTGGTAAAACAGCTGTCAAGCATTTCGTTTTGACACTGATACATATATGCCCCATAATGAAAAAGGGTTCTGCTCATGAGTAATTTCAGTAGCTTAATAAAAAAAGAAGCATCACAATCTTAAAGTTTACCTGAATGGAGAAGTTCCACTTAGAAGGATATATGCTATTATGCCAACTGCCCACATATCAGCAGGATAACTCACATTTTCACCTTTAACAACTTCAGGAGCGACATATTCTGGCATTCCTGCATAGCGTTCAAAAGAAAATAAAAATTAGAAAACTTTTTAAATTTAAGTAAATGATAAAATTTGAGAAATTTCAGAAGAGAAACATTTAACAGAAAATTTTTTAAATTTGACAAATTTCAGAAGAGAAATATTTGATAGGAAAGTTTTTAAATTAAGAAAATAAATATTTATTTACTCGAAAGGTACACATAAATAAACATATGCATCATTCAATTTACCATATTCCAATGGTTGCAGTTTATTTAGTCGAATATTTCTAGCTAGCGAGAGATCTCCAAGTTTTATATCTGTGCCGTTGGGACGTGTCAGCAGAATATCACCAATCTATATAAAAAAAATGGAAAATCAATGAAATTCAATCCTACATTGATCAAAATATCAGGAAGGAAAATTTTTATACATCATTTTATAACCATTCCTTCACTGTCATAATGGTACTAGTATTACATTAAACAATGCTTCTTATTTTAAAAGATACTAAAAGTAGAAAATATTACTGTAATTCATAAAACTTTATGATAAATTTATTTATTTGTTTTATTTATTTATTTATTTATTTATTTATTTATTTATTTATTTATTGAATTTAATACTCAAAAATACTGCTTACATTAAGACCAAGATGAGCAATCCATCGATCATGCATGTAATCAAGGCCTTCTAAAATTTGGCGTATGAAATGAGCCACTTCGTACTCTGTTATATATTGGCGCTGAGTTAGGGTTTGTAAAAGCTCTCCGCCGGCACATCTATTATAAATTATTAAAGAAAATTTTTAAAGAAAATTATCTTTTTTTTGATCCTATCATAAACTTGTAAACCGAAATATTTCCTCGCCTTTTACCTTGTCAAATATGAGTGCCACATGTAAGCTAATAAATATTATTCTAAAATGTTTCATATATTCGTCCAAGCAATGATAATTTAAGACCTTCATAGGAAAAATACATTAATACTGCCTTTTCTTTTTAATAAATTATAGTGCCATGACAAGATAAACTGTTAGCATGTATTAAAATAATTCCCATTTTATTTTAAAGTCACAAGAAACAAATGAAATAAATACTCTTAAAATTCAAACAGTCACTAAAATCAAATTTATTTACCCCTAATCATAGTAAATTTCAATTAATAATAAATAAATAATATAATAATAATAAATAAATAAAACAATTAATAATAAATAAATAATACAATAAATAATAACTTACTCTAAAGCGAATAAATTTCCTCAGAATCAGCAATAACAAGAAATATAAAATCACAGAAGTACAATTACCCCTAGTTAAATTATAAATCCCCCAGTCATATACCACTTCCTGTGAGGAATGTTCCTTTAACCCTTCTTTCCACACAATCTAATCTTTTGTACCCAACCTTAAAACCCTAAGCTTAACTATTCTATTATATTAACTATTCTTAACTATTTTTATAGCTTAACTATTATATTATAATTTCTTCATCACTTTTCCAGCAAGGTTTGAAACATTCAACACTGTGAAAACTCGATACTTATAAGAACCTTTATTTCTACCTTTGACTAACATACATTCAAATAACTGGACTCGAGATTATTTGCCTTTGATCTGGAATTAACCTTGACTACTTTTCATCACTGAAGAATATAGTGGTCACAAAGAAATCAAATAAAAATATTTTTACTGCTAAACATAAGCTTAAGAATTAAAGACTTCTAAAGGATACAAATCCATAACAAGAACCATGTTCTTGGGTCCTTCATAAGCATCGTAAAGTCTGACAATTCTTTTGCTTGAATGACGAATTTTGATACAATTAAAATATGCGAACATTTAATTTTCGAAAATTAGTTGTTGCAATAATTATTTGATATTCTGTGGAACCCATGATCTAGCTGTTCGAGGCGTTATTGCATAGGTTTTTTAGGATTTGATTATAAATTCAGAGTTGAGCTGGTGATGATTGTGCTTCCTGAGATTAAGGATCAAGTGGGGTAATGAAATGCAATATCCATATGGTCAGATGATATATCCAATGCGGGACCAATTGTAAAAACTGTGAGAAGTGAACCGATGTTGAATATTTCATTATTGCGGATTAAAGCAGCTATTTCTGGGTGGAGAAGTTTGTCATTAGCGTTCGTTTGTGATAAGGAGTTGAAATTGAGAAGAATTTTAGGTTTACTCAGTTGAATAAAATTAAAAGCTGAAGATATGGCAGAAGTCATATTGACTACCAGAGAATCTTACAATTTAAATTGTAAAAGTCGTTGGACTTGATTTGATGGATGCTCACCATGGCTGGAATAAGAAAAGGGAGTAGAAAATAATAAGAAATCATTCCAGCAATTTTTCTCACTGTGTTCTCAAGTTAAATAGTTGTTAATTCGACTTGAACTCCTTGGCTTCTCCCAGATATTTCCTCAAAATACTGTGCGCACTGTGAAAGAAGTTGGGTATAGAGCAAAACTGCCCTACATAAGTGTTGTTTATCACCTTGAATTATATCTACATTGAAAATTTCCTGAAATTTGATTGAATAATTAAAGCTATAAGAAATTGATTTAACAGGGAAAAAAGTTTTCAATTTCTGTTCGTAATTTGCACGTCAATTTACAAAAAAAAATAAATAAATAAAATCAATAAAAATCTTAAGAAAAAAATGTTTGACGAATGAGGATTAGTTCAAGATATATATTTTATTTACAACTAGCAACAAATAATAAATAGTAATAACAAATATAACAATGATTCAATACTAACAAATTATAACGTAAAGAAAACAATAAACAATACTAACGGTATAGTCGTAGTAAATTAACAAATATATAAATGAAATAAATAAGAAAAATAAAGAACAATAATAAAATGATAGTTATAAAGTAATAATGAAGAATAAAAGTACACAAAATATTGGTAAATAAATAATGCAAGATAGCTGGATGAATATACCTGCTATACGAAATAGATGGTCTCAAAATAGTCTCAAAAATTTGTTTTGAAAATTTATTACCATTACAATCATTTTGGAAATTTGTCATCAAATTCAGAAGGAACTAAAGATACAGGAACAGCAGCAGTTTCACTTTCGTAGAAAGAATTCTAAATTATTATTTGCTTAATTTTTATCCATGGCCAAGTATTCTCTTTACTTTGAGCCTGTCACTAACATTTTTCAAACTAAAACTATCAATCTGGAATTCACAGTCAAGTTGAAAAGGTGTTAGAAATAGCTAAAAAACAATAGAGACGAAAAAAATGTCGCGTCTGTTTTCAAAGGACTTTTTTACCATAGTTAGAAATAAGAAATTTTTTTATATTAAATTTCATGCATTATTGGAACCTTTCAAAATGCAAAGATCTAACTCTTCATTAGTTCTGTGGAGGATTTTCAGGTTTCTCATTATAACATACCTAGATTCCTGATTTCGTCTCTGCATTATCAGATTTTTCGGAGACAAAGAATCTCAACATTTCTCGGTATTTTACATCCCTCCTATAGAATTAAAAATTTAATCCTATTGACATAAATAAGAACTGAAGCACTAAAAGGTAATAACTACTATATTGAGACTGAAGGTGAAGCTAGAATCATTGGCAAACTCTGGAAGAAATAAAGATGGAACCAAGGTTAGATGTATTGAGAAAATGTGTGTATATAACTCGGATCTAAAGACATTGACTTTTTTCCTTTGTTTTCCAAGCATTAAAATTCTTCTAACTCTGCCACCAACGACTTGCACAATTGGAAGATCATTCAGCATTAAGTAAGAGTTAAAACAGAGTTGCGGAGTCGAGTCGGAGTCGGAGTCGCGAGTCGGGATCGATTTTGGGAAGAGGTGGAGTAGGGAGTCGGATGAGTATATTGTTTGAAGAGGTGGAGTGGAGTTCGGAGTCAGTATTATTGAAGAGGTTAGTCGGAGTAGTAATCTTTCAGAGGTGCGTAGTCGGGATCGGAAATCGGAGTCGGAGCGGAAAATTAGGACTGTACTAAAGTTTGATAAATTTGTGACCGCAGTGAATGAAACTTCATCACTCATGGCAAGTTATGATTTCGACTTCCACAATCACAAAATGCAATTGCCAACTTCGAAGATTTGCACCTTATGTTTCAATTGGATTATATTCTAATAATTTCAACCTTCAACCTTATAATCTTCTGATATTTAAAGATAATGAAGGATATAAAGACTAACATGGTAACGAAGAGAAATTTTCTCATTGACAATGATATTAAACTAGCTGTTGTTTTATTGATCCTATCTACGGGTAAGCTTAACTGAAGAACACAACAAACAAGCACATCTACGCGCAATGTGGCCATTTGTATAAAAGGGTTGCAAGAAGTCCAAGAAAAAGGATAATCTAAACATATTGTAGAGTGATGAAAAACAACTAATCTCCTTACTGACATCCGCTATGTCTTTCAAGAAAAGATATATGAAAAACTTCATAATATATATAGCTTAGTCGAAAGCGTCGAATGGTTCAAGAAAAAGGTCAAAGTCCTTCCTAATCTGATACACAATATTCTATACTTTAATAAATTTCTTTGCTGCACTGAAAGAGGTTGAAAAATTTTATGCCATCGAAAAGTATTCAGACATTGTACAAGAAGCTGAAATTGGCGTTACTGATCTATTTGCCTTTTATACGAATTTATTGTGAACTGGATTTTTTCTGTAATCTTCGCATTATAAATATCAGTACAAAGGGAAAATGAAGGGAAACTGCAAGATGACTATCTATTTTAAAGAAACTAATCATTCAATGAGTAGATATATTAGATGCAAGTTCATGTAACTAGTAATGTAGTAAGTTTATATATATATATATATATATATATATAATTATTATATATAATATATATTATATATATAATAATTTAATATAATAATATAATTAGACTATATAATCTTAGACCGCCTTTCTGAATTATTTAAGTTAACAAGATTTTTTTGAATAGCTTAAGTCTCTTAATTATAATTATTAATAATAATCGAAAAAATAATAATTACTATAACAAATTAAGAGTATATGTTTTATTAATAGAAATGAGGAAACATATTTGTAGTTGGCGAAGATTTCTTAGTTGAAGTGGCTGGTTCCATATATATATATATAATATATTATATATATATTTATAATATACTTATAATTATGATATAATATATATATAGGTAGTAAAACTATATGTAATATATATATATATATATATATAATTAATATAGAGTATATATAGTAGTATATAAATTTCTTTCTTCTTCTTTTCTTTCTTTTTTCCTCTCCAAGAAGATTCTTCGCTCATGTCTTCAGCGCGCAGCATCATTTACTCCTCTCCTGCAACTAGTCCTCTTTTTTTCACGCGCTCTCATATTTTGGTAGCTGAACAATCTTTCCAGAGTCCTCCATTCCGATTTCTCGTCCCATCTCTTCGGCTCCCCTTGGTCTTCTGCCCTGGTGCCATCCCATCTCTTCGGCATTCTGCTCCTGCTCCATATCCTCTCCAGATGTTTTCCATCTCAATCTCCCACTATCATCCTCAGTGTCATCTTCGCACACTATATCTTATTAATAACTTATTTTTTATTTCTGTCTACTTACTCTTCAATATAGTATAATTCTCATTCCTCCGCCGCTGTATTCTAACTCTCCTCGCTCTCATTGTTTGCATGTTCGCCCGTACGAAGTGTGGAGTCAGTAATGCTGTGAGAGAATCACTTTAACCTCTAATTCCAGATGTTTCTATTTTCTATGGGGTACCGCGCTTTCATAAAAACATAACTTTTCCATTCTTAGCGTAATCTCTTCTCCACTCTCCTTCTGTTAAAACACCCTCCGAAATAATTTGCAGGTATTTTACAGCCTTTACGTCTCTTCTATCACAATCATTCTCATGACCGCCTCCCATTTTCCGGTTACTGTTAATAATATCTCTGTCTTGTATGTTCATCTTCATATCCTGCTCTCCAACTAACTCGCAATACAACTCACCACCTTTCAACGCCTCCTCATTCTCGCTCTCAACATGCCAGTTGCGCATTATGCATTTGTTCCCCTTAAATTTCCCATCATAAGGAAATGATAAAGTCTAATAAGTATTTAACCACGGATCAGTTTTTAGGGGGCACATAAGAAATGTAGGAAGACGGGTAACCTTGAATCATTCTGTAATAGTGTTTAAAAATTTTTGAATGTTCGCAGGAGTTTGGTTTAGTTGTGACTCAACTTTAACATTAAAGAAAGACTGGCTATAAGGTTTATGGATTGTTATGTCGCAATCAATAAATTTTGACGTAGCAAGTGCGGGTTTTAGTTGTTATTAAAGTAAACCGCATGCTGAAAACTACAGTATCACAATAAACTTATTAAATGTATTGTGGTTAAATGACCTAGCTAAAGATTTTTCTTTGGTAAGTCAGTTGCGTTATATTATATGGCTTTTTGTTTAGGAATGAAGGCGTTAGGGTAGTGTTGTGGTTGTGTTTTGTCGTTGGCATGATGATTTGATAAATATTTATTTTGACTGGGACAGGTCTTGATAGGTCCATGTTGCCTCTAACTGGTTCTTTGTTTCCCTATCTCTATCTGAGGTCTAATACTTACGAAACTTTTGATATAAATATAAACTTTCTGATTGGACAACGATAGTATGGTGTAAAAGCAATAAAAGAATATATAGAGGTTTTAAGCTGCGAAAATATCCAGCGGCGTTAAGATGTCATCACTGTTCACATTCATGTGAAGTAACATCATTAAAACTTTATGGACATCGATGCACTAATGCATTTAGAATTGCCAGTGAGCCGATACTATTAAAAGAAAAAAAAAAGATATTCCAGAACAAAATGGACAAAGCTCTCACGAATGGGCCAACAAGGTAGGTTGGAAAATTTCGATGAATTGTGTCCAAACAATGAAATTTTAGAAGATTGTTGAAGCTTTAAGAGGAGCTTCAATGGATCAAGTATTAAAGTATTTATGAAAAAATTTATCTTTAAGTCTTTAAGCAAAGCAAATTTGCTAATAAGTTTGTATTTATTTATTCTTTAACTTTAGTTCCAACACTTTTAATTATGTATTCATTGCTTTTCCCATAATTATTTGACAAGATGATCTTTAATCATATTTAGAAATGGTGATGTTTGTAGAAGGGTCAGCAAACACAACGAAACTTTTCAACATTTTTGGAAGTTTGCAACAGAACTTCTGCTTCTGATGAATGAAAATTAATAAATTAGCCTCTTGTGAGAATCAAGTGTTAAAATTGGAAAGATATAGGACAATTATACAATTTATATTCTTGGATGAATTTTTCAAACCAGTTGGAGGAGCAAGTTCGCGAATCAAAGATCGCATACTATATAACTTTATAATAGTTGCTCATAGTCAATCGACAATCTGAAAAAATCTTTCCTAATTTTTGGAAATTAAATTTGATGGTGAGAGTCATTATTAAGATGTTTTAAGGGATTTTAAGCAATTTACTACTTCAAAGTGAAATACAATAAACAATAATTCAACTTACTCTGAAAAGCTCAAAGCAAACTTTTTCAATTCTACATTGAGAAGAAAAATTCGCAGAACTGGCTTTAATGAGTGTTCATTCATAGCTTTACCAATATTAACGAAGGAATTTTATCAATCATTTTCGCTGTGAGAAATCAGAGAGTAAGAATTTTTTATATGGATAAAAATATTTTTTTTTTTATTTTCAAATTATTGTTAATGTTCCATGATTCTGTAGATTTATTGAAGGTAAATATATATATATATACTATTATTATAGTATATATATATATTAAAATATAAGTATATATATAGTATATATAATATAATATATATATATATATATTTATTATAGTTTTTATCTAAAACCCCGAAATTTTTTTTTGCTAGGCCCTATATAAATATATTTTATAATTTATATATATATATTATATAATATAAATACTTTAGAAATAATATATTATATATATATATAATATATAACTATAACTTATATATATACTATATAATATATATATAGAATATATAAATATATATATATATTATATATAGAACATCGATCATCATCGTCATCACCACTTCTCTCGACCAAGACGGGGGTTAGGTCGAAGCATGCACTAGAAACAGATAAGTAGTACTTTTATGACGAAATCGAAAAAGAAAGCACCTTACTGCCCCTTATATAACCTTTAGTGGAGAATGTCGCATTCAGAAAACACCTTAAGACTCAACGAGACAGCTACGACCCCACTATGGCATGTCTCGACAATGTGGGTTATATCCCTTGGCCCCAGTGGCCCCAACAATACGCCCATCACCAAAACCCCGAATTCAACAACTATTTATGCCCTTTCTTCTATCTCAAGCTCTGCCAAACCACATTTCCTCTTCTCAGGCATTTCTTTACTGATCAATCATTTTTTCACTCGTCTCCCAGCTGTTGATTCCCAGCAACTCACCACTATAAATCGTTAACCAACCGACAGTCCATCATTTCCACATGATGAAACCATATCAACGTACTTCTCTTCATCTCTTCCTAATTCTTTACCCACACCAGCACTCTATATTCATTTATTTTTATCAATCTCTCACACCAACACGCCCTAAATTTCCATCTAACCGCATTTTTACTTAGATCTATACCTCTTTTCCAACTTCCATATCCTGCCAATCACAATTCCACCTCCACATACTCATATATGAGTACTATATTATTATAGATAGTAAATATAATTATATTATAATATATATATATGAAGGTATAATATATATGTATAGAATATATTATATTATATATAATAGATATATAAATATATAGTATAGTATTATAATATATATATTTAATATAATAAAAAATTTATTATATATATTATAATATATATATATATATAATATATATATAATATATAAAATATATATATATTATATATATATTATATTATTATATATGATATATATTATATAATATAATATAGTATATATATATATAATATAATATATATAATATATATAATAATAAATAATATATTATATATGTATATATACTATATATATATAATATTATATTATATATAATATATATATATATATATATATAATTATATATTATATATATATTATATAGTATATATCATATATTATATATAATTTTTCAACTAGATAATTTTCTAAGAGGTGCAGTCAGGAGTCGAGTCGGAGCGGATCGGAGTTGGATGTCGGAAGTGGAGTCGGACGAGTCCGAGTCGAAAGTCGAGTCGAGTCGATCGGCTCGGAGTCGGTATTTTCAAAAAAGGGTGGAGTCGAGTCAGGAGTCGGGAGTCCGGAGTTTGAGTCGTAAATTCAGGAGTCGAGCGGAGTCGAGTTGGAGCGTAATTTTCCAGAGGGTGGAGCCGGAGTTAGAGTCGGAATAGAAGGGGTGTAACCTTCGGAAGTTGCAACCGGAAGTTGCACATGTTGCAAGCACATTTTGCAACATCCAGTTTTTCAAGCTTGACGTGTCAAGGTTATGGTTTTTAGGTCGGTGAGACCGAATTTAAGGTCTGAAGACCGATTCGGAGGTTTTGAGCCTGAACTCAAAGTTTTAGCCCCAGAAGTGGGGCGGAGCCTCAGTAGGACTTTTGTTCCTAGAGTTTTTAAATAATCGATAGATCATTTTATGATGGTTTAATCGATTTTATCGATGCTTTTTACCTACTCGATGTATACATCGTCTTCTTAACGTGCTCTGGTTGGCTTTAACCTGAAAATTATCGAAAAAAATTAATTTAAAATTCAAATCGAATTAATCGTTGTAAGTTAAAGATCTTTTTGACTGTAAATATGTTCGCACTACGCGAATGTTTTGATCTCTTTTTTCGTGGGAAATTTCTTAATATTCCGTGGAATTACCTACCTCTATTGACGAATAGTAATAAATATAAATAAATAAATAATAAATAAATAAATTAATAAATAAATAATAAATAAATAAATAAAATAAATATAAATAATAAATAATAAATATAATAATAATAAATAATAAAAATAATAATAAATAAATAAATAATAAATAAATAATCATAAACAAATATATATATATATATTATAATATTATATATATATATATTAATAATATATTATATATAATATATATAATATTTATATAGTTATTATATATAATATATATTATAATATATTATATATATATAATTATATATATATAATTATAAAAATATAATAAATTATTATATATATATATATATATACATATATGATTATAAATATATGATAATTATAATATATATATATAGTAATATATAATATTGTATAATTATATATATATATATATATATAGTAATATAAGATATGATTTATAACCGTATAGTGGCTGCACCGCACAGCCAGGATACGATACCCCATCTCCCCCTAAAAATTATTGATTCGTAGAAGGCTGAATTTGGAGGCTGGGTAGAGGACCAGAGTTGAGAAGAATTCGATCGGATTCGCTTCCGGTTCCAGAAACCCAAGGGGCCCTCCTGAAAAAAAAGAAGAAATGCATGGAATGCAAAAGGAGAGGAAAGAAAAGAAGTATGGAAGGAAGAAAGGAGGAAGGATGGAGGAAGATGGAGAAAGGAGGAGTCAGAGAAGGAAAAAGTGGATAAGGAGTCTGAGTCAGAGGAGATGAGCAGTTGGCTCCGGCACCGGTCTGGAGCTCGGTGCGAAGTGATAGAGTTTAATAAATATTCGTTTAGCCCATATTTGTATTTTAATAATATGTTATTTTTCCTGTAGATCTCGAAAATGACGGTTATAAGTCGGTAAATGGGTCTGGGAAACCCAACGGAGGGGGTCCCGACAAAAAAAAGAGCGGAAGGAAGGCAGGAAGAAAGGAAAGAAGGAGAAGGAAAAGAGTTTAAGGAGCAGAGTTGGTACAAAAAAACAAAGGTGCTGGAGACCGGTGCGAAAATATCATAATTACATATCATTCTGTCAACTAACAGCTTCAGTTCTAACATGTGCAGTCGTCAAATTGCATGCATTCTTCAAAGGATACGTTTTAAATGTTGAAGACTGACATTTATATTAATCATCTCATTTTCTTTTTATAACGTTGCTAATATAATTTTTTTTATTTTTGTTTTTAATCATTTATTTCTTCAAACTTTATTTTTTATAATTTTTATTTACATTTAATGTGTGTTTAAAATTTTTTTTTCGTTTTTTTTTATTTATTTATTTTAATTATTTTTCGTAACTTTTTATGATTAATTTACATATTATACTTTAAGTTAATTTATTTATTTTTTAATTTAATTTTTTTTTTTTTTTTTTTTTAATTTGATCTTTTATATAAATCTTGTTTTACAATTTATAATTTTGTATTTCATTTTTATTTAGTTTTAATTTTTAAAAAAATTTTCATATTAAATTTATTTTTTACTAACTTTATTATTTTCAAATTTTTATTTATATTTTAATTTATCTATATTAATAAATATCGTTTTAAAATTTTAATTTTTTTTAATTTTATTTCTTAAAACTTATGTTATACTAAAAATTTATTTGCTTTATGTTTATAACGTAAAAAATTTGCAAGTTTTACATACCATCAAGCAAGAATCAGTAAATCAGTAATCAACCACCCACCCTACCCTTCCCATCTCCAGCCATGATATATTTGATCTAATTTGATCTAATTGATCTATTGACTATTTGAAGTGTATTGAGTCTATTGTTCTATTGTTTGTATTGTTTGGTACTTTTGATACTATTGATACTATTGATCTATTGATTTAAGATCAAAATTTTGATCTAACATTCGGAATGTTCAAATATACTTTTTTGTTTTGTTTTCTGTAAATATTTTTGTTTTAACTAAATTATCTTTTCATGTTTAGTACTTAAAGAATTGCAATTTTTACATACTAAGCCGTAAATCAGTAATAGTAATCAGTAAAATCGTAATCAACCACCACCCCACCTTCCCACCCAGCATATTATTTGATCTTGATCTATTGATCTATTGATACTAAGTTGATATAATATTTTTGTATAAACATAACACAAGAACTTTTATTTGTTTTGGTTTATTTCCTTTTAAACATTTTTTTTTACTAAAGATTTTTGATGCTTTTCATGTTATATAGTAAAAATTACATTTTTAGCATACCGCTAAATCATAAGATTCAGTAAAAGTATAAAATCAATGGCCACTCACTCCATCCTCTAGCCATCCTGATCTATTGATCAGTTGATCTATTGATTCAAATCATATTTGTATAACATAACATATAAAATAAATTCTTTGCTTAGGTTTTGTTGTTGAAATGTCGCGTTCGTTGTTGCATTGTTGCAGTTGTTGATGGTTTGTTGTTTGTTTGAAAATGTGTGCATTTGTTGTTGCTGTTGTTATTGTAGTTGTTGTTAATTTTGTCAATAAAAACTTTCAAGTTAAATGAAAATTAACAACACTTTTTCAAACATATCTCTAAAATTTCAGTGTTATTTTACATTAACATTGTGATATTGGAAAACTAAAAAAAATATTCCAACTTAGCTAATTTGGACATACAGCTTCATTAACAAGTAACTAAAAATTAGAATTTCAACTACCAGAGAAGCCGCATGCAATAGCTATTTTATATAACACAACGATCCAAAAATATTATTATTGTTATTCTTATTATTATTATTATTATATTTATTATTATTATTTATATGTATTTAATTATTAATTATTATTATTATTAATTATTATATTTATATTTATATTATTCTTATTTTATTATTTATTATTATTTATATCGCTTATATGTTAGGTAAGCATAAGATTTTTTCAAACCTGCCATCACACACACCCACACACACATACACACACACACACACAACCACAACACACACACACACAATGCTCGAAGCGCGCGCGCACACACACACACAACATTTATATATTATCGCAAAGGTTGATAATAAATAGAGTAATAAAATAAATTTGTTATTCTTTTAATATTCAGAATGTTTGTCCATAGAAAACATTAAACATTGTACATTAAACATAGATGGATTATTTATAATATAATTAAATGGATGATTAAAGTCCTTAAACTCTAGGAAGCTGTTTCGAAAAGAATTTTTATAGAAACGATTATCGACTGTATATTGCAATATCTTGGCCCGGATACAAATACACTCTCATATTTTCCGGGCTAGAAAAGTTGTAGTAGCGAAACTATAGCATAATCCCTCTCTGTTACCCGTGTAAATTAGCATTAGGATTCTGGAATTCATCTATTCGAGCTGCTTTTATGGAGCGGTAGCGTTTCGCGCATACATCTCCTCGACATTTATCCAATTGTAGTATTCATTCATTGCTTTCATGTAACATCATGGTTTGATATCATCAATAAACGTTTCATCATGCCTGTAACATTTCGGAACTAATGATATACACATTACAAGTTTCAAATTGATAGTACTTTTTTTAATCTTATTGATTGTAAGTGTTTGTTGTGTTGTTGTTGTGGCCTTTGGAGCTATTACAATATTATTTGAATATTCCCATAGCGGGTTTTATTTAACAGACATAACTTTGGCACAGTACACACAAAGGAATACAGTAGGCAGGACCGATCTGCTATCATCGTTATGTCCCTAAAAAAGTTCTGTTTCAGGAATTAATTGTTTTCTCACCCTAGAAGGGGGTACTAGGGAGTTACAATGCCTTTGTTTGAGCCTCATCCTAGATCGGGTGCTTTGGAGTTGATATTCCGTGGTAATCCCACCCTAGGAAGTATATGTGTAGCATTGATTGAGCGTTCGGACTAGCGCGTTTTTTTACAACTTCCACAACAGTATTTACTGCCTATTGATAAGCTTGGGACTTCAATGTCACATTGATTGATTAGTTCCCATGCTTGTTTATACTAGTACAACAGACAGTCTTCTCTATATGTGTATTTTGTGCAAATTTTCTCCAAAGAGAATTAAGACTTTTTGCAATGAATCGCATCCCAGTATTTTTTTGATATTGTTAATATAAGTTCGACAACCTCTTTTCTTGAAAACGATAACTCTTTAAGTTTTTTCCCAAATCAGGATCATACTCTGTGAATATATTTGGTGCGCTGAATGCCTCTGTCTTTATTTTTAGGAAGTGGTTTACATATCCTTCAAATAACTCCTTCTCTTTAAACGAACAAACTTCAAATATTTTAAGTATTTTGTAACCATTTCTATTGCCAATTAATTTCAGTGTTGTGTATACACCTCAATAGCTCGTTCATATCTCATACATGTGATTGGCATTTCGATGCTATTATCTTTTAACAAATTACACAGAGTGTGTGTGTGTGTGTGTTGTGTGTGTGTGTGTTGTGTGTGTTGTGTGTTGTGGGTTTATGTTAGCTTTGTTATGTTCATATACATATTATATGCTGATTATAATTAATAATATAAAATAATAATAATAATAATAAATAATAATAATAATGATAAAATAATAGATAATAATAACTAATATGATAACATAATAGATGACTAATAATAAGTAATAATATAATAATAATAAATAATATAATAATAAGATATATAATAATGATAAAAAATAATAATATATAATAATAATATATTTTTCATCGTTGTGTATATAAAGATTTATGACGATTTGGCTATGGCGGCGGCGTTCTGCTTGGTGAAGGTTGAAATTCTAATTTTAGTTACCTGTTTAATGAATGCTGTATGCGTAGGCTAGTTGGGATTATTTTTTGTTTAGTTTCCAATATTACAAATGTTATGTAATAACTAATATTTATAGAGATAGTGTTTTTGAATAAAGTGTTGTTATATTCAATTTAAACTTGTGACGTTTTGGTATACTTAAAATTTAAAAAAACACAAAACAAAACAAAAACAAAAAAAACAACAACAACACAAAAAACAACAACCAACACAGCAACAAGCATATGATATATTTAACAACAAAATCAACAACTGCAACAAATTGCATACAACGAACGTGACATTTTTGTCTTTTCCCTAATTCAGTTATTATTTATGTTATGTTATACAAAATATGGATTGAATCAATTAATCAATAGCTCAATAGATCATGGATGGGTAGCAGGGTGGTGTTTGATTTACTGATTTAACTGATTTACTGATTTAAGGTTGTGTAACTGTACTTTTTTTTTTCGTTATAAGAAAAGTAAAAATTGTAAAAACAAACAATGTAAAGTAATAAAATAAATTTAACTAAAATAAAAGTTTTTGTGTTATGATTATAATAAACTATGATTAAATCAAAGGATCATTAGATCATAGATAATATTAATCATGCTGGGTGGGAAGGTGGGTGGGTGGTTTGATTTACTGATTTACTGATTTAATGCTTTAGGGTATGTAAAAATGCAAATTTTTTAAGTTATAAACATGAAAAGAATAAATTTTTTAGTAAAATCAAAATATTTAAAGAAAACAAAACAAAAAATATATAAAAGTTTTTGTGTTATGATATACAAAATTTGACTTAAATCAATAGATCAATAGATCAATAGATCAATAGATCAATGGATCAATAGATCAATAGGACATATAGTATCAATGATAGATAGATCAAATGATCATTGGCTGGAGGAGGGTAAGGTGGGTGGGTGGTATTGATTAACTGATTTACTGATTTACTGCTTTAGGGTATGTAAAATGCAAATTTTTTTAGGTTATAAACATAAAAAGAATAAATTTTTAGTAAAAACAAAAAGTTTTAAAGAAATAAAATTAAAAATAAATAAAAGTTTTTTAAAAATGTATTTTTCAAAATAGATAAACTTAAAAATAAATAAAAATTTGAAAAATAAAGTTCGAAAAATAAATTTAAATAAAAAATTTTTTAAAAATTAAATAAAAAAAAATTTAAACGCAAAGTATAAATGTAAAATAAAACTTATAAAAAAAAAATAAAAAATTAAACACAAAGTATAAATGTAAAATAAAACATAAAAAAAAGTTAGAAAAATAGGATGAATAAAAACAAAAACAAAATGAGCCGAAAAGTGTATCAAGTTAATCTAATATGCTGGTTTAGTTAACCATATATTAATAATAATTCAATAAAAAACAAACAAAAAAATTGATATTTCTTAAGCACTGAAAAGAAAGAAAATGAATTTGAAAAATATAATGTCAGTCTTCAACATTAAGAAAAACGGTTTATCTTTGCAATGCATGCAATTGAACGGCCATTGCCAAGTTAGAACAGAAGCTGTTATGTGAACAGTAATGATATTGTAGTATTAAACGAATTACTAACTCAGCACCGCACGGCTCCAGCACCGGTGCGGGTACCAACTCTGTCTCCTTCTAAACTCTTTTCCTTCCTCCTTCCTTCCTTCTTCCTCTGTTTTCACTCATAGATTTTTTTTCAGTTCGGGACCTCCGTTTGGGGTCCAGACAACCTCTTTAACGGACTTAATAACCGTTCATTTTTCGAAGATCTCAGGTTCATAACATATATAGAAAGATATCAAATATGGACTAAACGAATAGTTATTAACTCAGCATGCAGCGCTCCAGCCTCTGCCGATCATCGATCCTACTGACCAGACGCTCTTTAACAACTCTTTCCGTCTCTCTCATCTTCCTCCATCCTTCTCCTTTTCTCAATGCTTCTTTCTTCTTTCCTCGTTTTAGCATTCCATGCATTCTTCTTTTTTTCCAAGGAGGGGGCCGCCCTCCTGGGGTTTCTGGAACGAAGCGATCGAACTCGGATCCTTCTCCAACTCAGCTCCTCTACCAGCTCCAAACTTCAGCCTTCTACATCAATTAATTTTAGGTGGGAGGACGCTGGGGGTTAATCTGTGCGGTGCGGTGCGGGCTCATAATGATCATAATATAGTATATATTATTTTATTTTTTATTTTTTTTATTTATTTATTTATTTATTTATGTTATTTATTATTATTAGTTTATTATTTTTATTTTTTATTTATTATTTATTTATTAATTTATTATTTTATTTATTATTTATTTTATTCATTTATTTATTATTGTATTATTATTTATTTATTTATTATTTATTTCATTTATTTATTTATTTTTATGTGTTCTCGAAAAAAAAAACCTCGGTTTTTCGTCGAATAGAAGGGAATGAGCGACCTTTTACGTGGGAATTTTTTTTTTAAAATTTCCCGACATTTCGGCAATAAGCACATACATTCGCCAATCAGGGAACATTTTACAGTCAAAACAGATCTTTAACTACAACGATAATCAGACTAGAATTTTAAATAATTTTCTTTTCTTTTATATATTTTTCAGTGTTAAAAGCCAACCAGAGACGTAGAAAGACGATGTAAACATCGATTATAAGGGTAAAAACATCGATAATCGATTGAAACCATCAAAAAATGATCTATCGATTATTTACTTCTAGGAAAAAGGCTCCCTTTTGGGGGCTCCGCCCCCTTTTGAGGCTAAAACCTTAATTCAGGCTCAAAACATCTGGAAGTCGGTCTTCATGACCTTAATTTCGGTCTTCATCCGACCTTAAAAAACCCTAACTTGACGTAAGCTGTGAAAAACCTGGATTTGCAAATGTATGCTTGCAACATGTGACACTTCGTTCACTCCGGTTTTGGTTTTAGCGAGTTTACCTACCCCTTACTAGTCGGAGTCGGAAAATTTTTGAACGCTCCACAACTGGTAAAATATTACTAGTACTTAATTCTGAGATCGATAATATGGATTTTGGTCAGTGTTCACAAGAAAAAGTTTTTGGAAATTAAAACACAACTGATGATTTGATTGGATGTTATCGACAGAATTTGGGAAAGAAAGAAGTATAAATTTTTATTTCAAATAAACAATAATTAAACTGAAAATAAAAAAAACACTAAATTTTAGTATTTATTTAAGTGGTTGCTTCACAAAATAATATTTTGCAAATATTTTTATATTTCATTTTACCTGTGATTAAAGTAACTAAAAAAGGTCATATATGACTTTCACAATCTATCTAAATTTAATTTCTGACTGACATAGTTGAATTAAGCATTCAATATCAGGACATTTATTTTTCAAATATAAATTTTGGAGTTCACAAATAGTTAAATACAGTGCTCAGGGCCGAAGG
>JABUQX010067800.1:0-35737 GCA_015478945.1 Trachelipus rathkii
CCACTATATCTATCTCTAATTCTTTCATAATCGATTCCTATAGGAGAAAAATAACCAAGGAGGTATAACACAGCCCTACGTCGCTTCGCTATTAATATTACAACCAATCACTTTCAACTCCATTTATTTTTAGCACACGCTTCATATCGTCACGATACTTGAATTCCACTCCCGAAGCCTACAACCATCACCATAATACTCACTAACACCTGCCACAGGCTTCCCCTATTTATCCCATCATACGCCTGTTGCAAATATACTATAAAATCTAAATACAATTAATATTCTTCTCTCGTTATCTTTATTAGAACATTTGTTTTATTGTAAAAATTTGATCCACACATCCTTTACCGCTCCTAAATGCACATTGTTTTCACATCATTCCCTCAATCACTAGAGGCCACTCTTCTCCAATCAAAATATCAGCATAATTTCCTTACAACATTCAGTAAAACTAATTTTTCTATGGTTCCCTACAGTTTCCCCTTAATCCTCTTAACCTTATATAAAGGTACTTTTAACTGGCTCGCTCTCTGCAAGTTCGCTTCGGAAACCTATGTAGCCCTAACACTTAATGATTTTGTTTCAACAACTTCCAAATCTCAATCACCATCTCCCCTTCCATTCTTGATCATTTCACCAGTGAATCGATATATATAGCTGCAGATTTACCATTTTTCAACTTCCTACCCACTCTAACCATTACCTCATCCCCAAAATGCCTTTTTCTTCTTGCACTATCAAACCCACGTATCATTCACTTCTACGCTTCTTCATTACTGCTAATGTATGCAGATTTTCAAGTGTTCCCTCCACAACACTCCTCGCATCCATTCATCAGTTACGAAAAGTACCATCCCTATTCCTCTATTCTTTTGCCTCCTCACCTACTCACATAATCCTTGCCGTGCGCGTCCTCCCAGAAAAGCCTTCCTATCGCCTTGTAAGTCCCAATTCCATCTCCTACATACTGATCATTTACCTCATTTTTCTCATCACGTGAGCCTCTTATAGAAGATTATATATTAGAAGACGTTCATATTGCTTTTAGCAGGAGAGCAAGTTTTATCTATACTTTCCTGCCACGCTCACACGATGTACAGTTGAGATTCCTTAACATATATAGCATATGTGAGCACGAGAGAGTCTCTTGCACAGAGAGAGTTGCGTCGCATATTAGTGTGTTCATCATTAATTCTATATGTTCGAGATATACTGGTATGTGACGCGGCTTAACACTCATTGTTATACTTATATATTCACTCGGGCAAAGAGGCGCGAGACGTGTGGTAAACTTCTCTATGTTTTAATTGTTATTAAATTGTATTCACTATTATTATTATGTAGGATTTATTTGAGAGTATTTGATCTGATTTCATTCACTTATTAGTTATATGGTTATTGCTTAATTATTATTATTTATTATTATTTATTATTATTATTAATTATTATTATTATTAATTATTATTTTATTATTATTATTATTATTATTATATTAATTATTATTATTATTATTATTATTATTAAGCCTTATATTATTTGGCAAATACAGCTATTATCATTGAACTAGGTGTACCTGCAAACACTCAAATATTCCAAAAACATTCAATCATTCATTCATTACATTAAATTTCACATTTTTCTAGCTTAAATTTTTTAATTAAATGGGTTTCCCTGCTATACGAAAAAGTGAATTATCAATTTAAGATAAGATTTTAAAACAATTAGCATTTCAACTGGTAGGAGGGGAATTTGTGTTTCCGTCATGTAATGCTTCATATTTTATTGGGTTTTATACCTGTGTTGCATACATTCGGGTTCTTAAACGTGTTAGTTGTGTCACCCACATAAGAGGAATTAACATCCTATCTTTCATTTGCAATTAATTGATAACTAGCAGAATTGTCTGTAATCTTCCGAACAATGACCTATCCGGCGAACTAAAATATGAGGACATCTCGTCTCGGTGTGTAGTACTTCCTACATTTACACGTTTTTTTTCTGACTTAACATGTTCTTTGACAATTATGTTTGTTTATTTTTTCTTCTTCTCTCGAAAAGTTTGTCAATTTTAATGACTTAAAATAAAATGTTATCTTGCTTTCCCTGTCAAGTGAATTTTTAATTTGAAGTTAGAATGTCGTTTATAGTTCCTTTAACAACCTTTTTCATTCTAAATAGTCATAAACTATTATTAATTAAGTTTTTTGTTATTCTTATCACCTCTTTGTTTTTAAAGTTATAACTCCTCCATGTCATTCATCTTATACCATGACACCCATAGCTATTTTTGTTTAGATCTTTTGGGTATATGAGAATCATAATTTTTGTATAAACCTTTATCTGTACTTTTAACAGTTTAACCTCCCTTTTCGACTCTACCATTTTTAACAGTAGGCATGCTAGGATGCTTGTTTTGTAACTTGTTTAAAATTATTATTATTATTATTATTATTATTATTATTATTATTATTATTATTATTATTATTATTATTATTATTATTATTATTATTATTATTATTATAATGCTGAACGAGATATCCACGTGGGGGGTCCGTCGCAGTGTTCTGAAGCCTAGGATAGTTTTTGGGCGCGACGGCTCTACTAAACTCTTCTAAACTATTCTAATTTCCGGCCTGTTACGCACCCTACTTCCCATCTGTGGGCGAAGTGATGGAGGAGAAAGAAAGAAAAGATTATTATTATTTATTATTATGATTATTATTATATTATTATTATTTAATTATTAATTATTATTATTATTATTATTATTCAGGTTAAGAAAAGTCGCCTGTGACAAACACTCATATGCAATCACTAACGAAGGAGAAGTATTAGCCATGGGGAGACAACAAAGGGGTCAACTTGCTCATGATCCAGTGTAGTATCATTATATATATATATCTATATATATTTAATATATATATATATTTATATAATATATATAACTATAGTAGTATAATATATAATATATATATAATATATATATATAATATCATTATATATATATATTGATTATGAATATATATGATATATATATATATATATATATATATATATATATATATGTATACTATATATATATATATATACAAGTAGAGTATATAAGGAGGTTTCCTTGGTATTCAATTGTATATGGATGGAGTTAATGAAAGAATTATAGAGATGGGGGTGGCAGGATATGGTGTTAGAATGATGGCTAGATGAGAGGGCTGCCCTATACTATTTTTATAGCGCGGATGGATTTGGTTTCGGTGGCAAGAGTCTGAAAGAGAGAAGTTTTGAGAGGGATGGGGTTAGAGAGGATATAATGAGCAGGAGATGTGTAAAAGGGGACGGCGGTGTTTGGAGAAGTAAGAGCGTAGATAAGAGTAAGGTTAAGTTGTGAAGCGAGGACAGAGTCGTCAGGTAGTGAAGTTTATGTGTTAGAATGGTGAGGGAGCGGAATGAGAGAGCGGAGTGTCATGAGGTTGGTAATATCTTAGGAGTGTTTAGTGTGCGATTGGTTAACAAGATATTAAATTAATGAATGTCAATGAGAACTTACTCTTGCAGCGGTAATAGAGACGGAGAATGATATATAGGTCCACCGCCCCCGTGACGAGATCCATACTAACATACGAATAAACATGTATTGTAACAGTATCGAGCCTCCTGTATAAGAGGAAGAGTTGACGGCCGGCCTGAAATAATAGAGCTATATATGATATGACAATCTAAAACTCGAACTATATCGGTGCTGAGTGGCTACGGGTTGACTCGAGTTCGATTAGTTTTATTGGTGAAGAGCGATTTTGTCTAAGTCACTTGGGTGTGAGAAGAAATCCTGTCGTGCTGTTTGATCATAATGGGTGGAGGAAACTATGGTGCTTGAGGAGAGGAGAGAGATATATGAATAATAGTCACGCAATATGAAGAGTGGAGAGAGCGAGACAACTGACATATACATTATTTAAAAATAATGAGAATGTACTGCTCTTACACGAGAGAGGAGAGAGGAGCGAGAGAGTACAGAGACACGTGAAATGTTAGGAGGAGGTTAATCATATTATCCGTATATAGAGTAATATATATAGCATATTATGCTATAACGAGGGGACTCATGGTATATATATGTTTATATATATAGATATAATATATATAATGATGAATTACCCGCGTAGGGGGGCTTAGTGTAATATATATATATACTATATATATATGATTAAGTACGAACTAGTAAGGTTAGCTTAGTGCGAAAGTATCATCTTATGGCTGTCGTATCATCATTTTATATTAAATTTTCGCCCTCAGTAAAGGGATATAAAATAGTAAAACTACTCAGATGTGGTATGTCAAATAAGTATTTGATCTAAATACATTAAAGCGCAGCAAAAGCACTATACAGATATCCTGGTGATGTTGATTCAAGAGATATTATTTTGCAATCTGTGAAATTAACTGAAAAATTTAAGCATATATAGTATACTGCCGGGGCTCTATTTTTCGGTGTGATCACAAAACAATGCAAGGCCGAGCGCCAATTTATTACATTCTGCTGGCCTGTGAGGCCTTAAAGGAGAATGGCAAAGAGTATAGCTTTAAAACGGATTCAAAACAGGATACGATGTTATTTACGAAATACGGATGGACTGTTGAGACATATATAAGCCACATATTAAGAGAGACCATAAGTATTGAACTGTAAAGTCGTTTCTCTACTATGTATATATGGCACATATTGAGATGATTTACGATACGCTATTCGATGGTGATTGAGGACATTTGTGTCAATAACACATAGAGGCCTTACGCAACAGTAAACCATTCTATGCAACAATTTTGGACAACAATGCACTTCCTGTACCAAGTATTCGTATCCGACAGATGCAGAACGCTGTGAAAGAAGGAATGGCGATGTAATAAATATACCATATAGCAATCATCCAATTAGCTATTAAACACAAACTTTAGATATAAAAGATTAGGCGTTTACAATAGATATAACAGCAATACTTTCTCTACATTGAATAAATTTATATTCTACCATATTTTTGTTAAACACATATTACATGAGTGTAATAAACGAATAAACGAGAAGCTTCATGGATACAAAAAAATATACACACTAAACAAATAATAAATTGATCGGAACATACAAGGCGTTAAGAGCTGCCAACTATATACTGAACATTGGATTGACAACAAAGTGAATGAGCGATAAAAGATCAAACAATAATCCTCATTTTTACTATTTAATATTATCCACAGTAAATTTAGATTACGCCTCCTTATCCAATTCACAACCTTAAAATGAATAAAGAAATAGATGTATATATTTATCAAATTAATCAGTAAGACAAATATATACCAAACATTTAGAGAGAACTGAAAAAATTGTATTTTCCTTGATAATCTTGTATCTTCGTATCTCAGAATGACAATGTTCTTTAGAAATCAAAATATATGAAAAGTATACAAAAATTGAACATGTGGTCTACGCTACAGCCTTATAAAATTACTGAATTTATTCAATTTATATATTATGTTTATTTATATATTATATAATATATATTAGTAATATCCTATAAAAGTTGTATATATACTAGTAGACCTTATAGTATTATATGGTTGAGGAATATTATATAATATATATATATATATATTATTATATAATATAATAAACATTTATACATATATATAATAATACGTAGTATCCTTTCAAACTATTAAAACTAATTAATAATATATTAATAATAATAATACATAATAATTAATAATAATAATATAATAATATAATAATAAAATAATAATAATATAATAATAATAATATTAATAAAGCTTTGTCAAACAACGACCAATGAGAATCAGGTCAAAAATAAGTCTTAAAAAAGTGAGTTTTCATTGGTTGCTTATTCACTGCATATATATCAAACATATTTACAATATTTTTGAGGCTGGACTCTTTTGCAGCGTACATCAATATATAGTATAACAGAACAGAAATTATGCATAAATGAAGATGAAGAATTGACATTCTAAAACATGTTCTAAAATCTAAAGTATATGTTATAGTATTTCAATGTACAACTGCAACTTACATAAGGGTATATTGTGTGGAGTGTAGGTTAGGAAAGTTTTGTGATGGCAGGAAGGTGCGCTGGTGGCAAATTAAATTCGTTGGTGAATTGTGGAAGGGACTAAGTTTGGATTGCTGCTAGGGTCTTACATGAGGTGTATGTTGTGTTACCTTTGTTATTGTATGGTAGTGAGACTATGGTCCTGAATAAAGTATATGTCTAAAGTTTAATGTGTTCATATGGACAATCTTAAGGGGCTGCTAGGGTGTGAGAAGAATTTATTAGAATGAACTTATTGAGAGCTGATGTGGTGTGAAGAAAGGGGTAAAGCGAGAGAATAAATGAAAGTAATGTTGAGATGGTTTGGTAATGTGGATAAGGGATGAATGATAGTCAGTTGGTTAATCGGAATGTATTAGTGGGCGTGTGTGTTGGCGATTATTCCGACGGTGGGAGTAACCGATGGAAAAAATAGTGATTGGAGTTAGGTAAAACGAATGTTTGAAGGAGAGAAATGTGAGTTTGGCAGAGGCGAGAATAAAGGTGCATAATAGGAGAGAATGGCGGGGTTTTGTGAGGGGGTACGGATGTGGCCATCCTGGCTAAGGGATGAATCGCTTATACTGACGAATCTATCAAGTGAGGGTCGTCGGCGGTCCCGGAAAGCTCTAGGGTGAATTTTTGTGACTGCGACGAGTTCTTACTAATTAAGGTAACAGGAGGGGATATAATAGGTAGGGCACACCCTCCACTCAATCTCCATTCTCCATCATTCTAACACCATCTGCCACCCTACCTTCGAATTTCTTTCATAACCTCATCCATATACAAATTGAATAACCAAGGAAGACATAACACATCCCGTCTCACTCCCGCTATTAATCCTAAACCAATACCATTGTCACCATTTATTCTACACTTTCCTCAGCAATTCGTCATACATACTTTATAGTATTATATACTTTATACTTTATATATATATATAATATAATATATATATTATATATAGTATTAATATATATATTTATAATATATATATATATATATATATATTATATTATATATATATATATATATATTATATATATATATATTTATATATATATATATATATAGTTATATATATATATAAATATATATATATATATATATTATTATAATATATATATATATATTATATATTCATTATATAATATATATATATATATATATATATATATATATATATAATATTATTAGTATTATGATTTGTATAAGATGTTGTTCTTTCAGGAATGTGGTCATTTTTTACATGTCCCTCTGACAATTTTCCGTCAAAACTATTTCGGAAGGATTGCGGAGCCTTGGTGGATGGAAGCTGGCTGGACACAGTTGGCCCGTTGGATTGTCGTCTGGCGGTATATTATGTGGGGAAGATCAGATTATGGACAAGTGGGTCCAATAGAAGAGGAGGAAACCGATGAAGCTTCTGCAACAAATTTTCCAAACTCCAGGGAAGTTGCTTAAATTCAGCGTTACAGGTATATTAATTTTATTATTATTTTGATTATTATTATTATTATTATTATTAATTTATTTATTATTTATTTTATTTATTATTATTATTATTTATTATTATGGCAGGAAGGTGGCTGGTGCCATTAAATGTTGGTGGAGTTAAGGGACTAAGTCTTGAAGTGCCTAAGAGTCTTACATGAGGGTATGTTGTTACCTGTGTTATGGCATAGTAGTGAGACTATGGTCTGGATAAGAGTATAGATCTAAAATTGATAAAATCAGGAAGAACATATTAGAGGAGTTATGTGTGTGAGAAAGGGGCAATATGCAGCAACGAATAAATGAAAGTACGTTGAGATGATTTGGTCATTGTGGAAAGGATGAAATATTAGCGGTTGATAAGCGAAATGATAGTGTGAGTGCGTTGAAGAATCGACCAGCTGGGAGACCGAAGAAAAATTGGATTGATCAGTAAAGTAAATGCCTGGAGGAGAGAAATGTGAGTTTGGCCGTTGGCGAGAAATACAAGGTGCATATATAGGGAGTGGGGCGGGTTTTGTGAGGGGGTATGGTTTATGGCCTCACCTGGGCCAGGGGATGACCCTACACTTGACGATTTACCATATGAGGGTCCATCGGCGGTCCATGAAGCTCTAAGGTGGATTTTTTAACTGCGGAACCGGAGTTCTCACTAATAGGGATAGAGGGGCGGTAAAAGTGCTGGGCTTCTTTTCGAACTTATGTCATTTTCTTCTACTACTTTCCTTTTCCGATGCAGCACCTTACCCCTCTTGTTGGAAAAAGGTAAAAAATGATTTTGATGAATGATGATTATTATTATTATTATTATTATTATTATTATTATTATTATTATTATTATTATTATTATTATTATTATTATTATTATTATTATTATTATTATTATTATTTTTATTATTATTCCTTCTTTATCTTCCCCTTGGGGTCCCAAAGATTAGGGGTGAGGTGCGCAACATGCACAAGAAACAATAGTTAAGTAGAAGAAGATGACGTAAGTTGAAAGCCCCTCCAATCTCCCTCATACTCTTAAGTGCGAGCCCGTCGCAACCAAAAATCCACCCTAGGGCTTCGCAACACCGCGAGAAACCCCCACTGTGATATCGTCCATGTAAGGGTTCTTCCCCTGGGTCTGGCCCACAACCATCCCCACTAACAAAACCCCAACATTTACTTCTATTATGCACTATTCTTCTCGCGTGAACCACATTCACATTCCTTTCCTTCATACACTCCTTTACTGACTCAATTCACTTTTTCTTAGGTCTTCAAGCCTATCGATCCCTAACACACTCGCCTCTATACAACTGCTTAACCAACCGACTCTCATCCATCCTTTCCATATAACCAAACCATCTTAATACACTCATTTGTTCTCTCATTCACGCTTTTCTTCACACCACATAGCTCCCTAACACGCTCATTCCTCATTTTATACATTCTTTTACCACGTAACACGCCTCTAAGGTTATCCAACTGAACAAACTGCAACTGATATCTATACCTCATTCCACGCCATAGTTTTGCTACTATATATTAACACCAGTAATAACATACCCTCAAGACTTAGTCCCCTTGCATTCATCAAATATTTAATTGGACCAGCCACCTTCCTACCACTCATAACTTTCCTACTTCACACTGCATCATCCGTTCAATTTTCATCCAACATGTTTCGTAGATATTTAAACTCAAGGTACTTTTTTAAGTTGCTTATTATCCAGGATGATTTTACACTGCGGACTCTCCTCACCCACTGTGGAATTGAACACCTAAGGGGCGTAATGGAGATGGGAGAAAAATGCTAAGAATTTTACCGGGGAAGATCTTAAAACAATAAAAAATTCTCCCGAAGGAACCCCTTACATATTTAATCCACAAATTATACCAACTGTGATCGTTACTAATACTAACGACCGAGTACTCGGTAATAGCCACGGTTGGCCAGTCAAGGTGGTCGTAAGTCACCGAAATTCATAAAAGGAGGGACTGAGCCCACCTTTCAGTCACGTTAATTGGTGGAAGAAAATTTTTTAAAATTTGTGAGAAGAGGTGGTGTTCCTATCTTCACTTAAAAGTGTGAGATAAATTGATTAAAGGATCTGTCTCTTTTAATGATAATATATAAGATAATATAATTGTGAAAGATCAGTCGGCCCTTTGTTTGGTTATAACAATTATTTATTTAAGATATTACCTGTGGTATAGAAATAACCCCCTTTTTTTTTTTTTTTTTTTTTTTTGTATAGTTACCACCTCAGCTCCGAATACTATTGGTTGTACGCTTACACTATAATAAAATAGCACATCTACAAATATATCTACAGTACCTCGTATGACACGTTTGTAGAAGTATAATTAAATTAGTTTAAACTAAACCGCTAATATTTGGATACCCCAATGTACAGAGAAATCTTGCCCATAAATAATAGATTATAAACCTTTAAAAAATAAACTTTTAATAGATAGAAATAAAAGTAGGGGCAATCAGGTAGAAGCAAGGTAAAAAAGAGTAGATGTCTATATTAATGTTGGTTGAAGACGAGAGATCTTTACCAACTGATTTTACGTGTAGATAGAAGAGACGTGTTTGTTACGCAAACTTGAATTGCGTATATATACCACACGTTGATACTTCCACTCTAAATCAGGTTCCAAGTTCATACTTAATCTATCACACATAAACTTTCAATCATATATTAAAGGATCACCCTATAGACCAAAGTATTCAAAGACTTTTTTTATATGTTATAATGTCATGACTGCAGAGCTGGCAAACTTTTTGTAGAGCTCTTCAACTCTAGCTTGGACATCATTTTAAAATTATCCCACTCTGCCATATATAGACATACCTTTATTATCATATAAATGAAATAGAAATATATATAATTAAAATATTTATTATATAGTAAACAGATGTTTACATTTTACAAGAAATATCGCAAACTACAAGATCTGGCCTCATAAGCCCTCTATTTAATGGTATATTCCATAATTGTTAATATTTAGCAAAAATAACATTATAATTAAAAATCTAAAAAAATCTAAATAAATATATATTTATCCTAAAAGTTTAGATATTTGAAATATTTATTAATTTTATAAATTATATCACTTTATTTTAATACATAATCTGAATCATATTCATATATAGCTATTCAATATATTATATTTTCTTATCTCAATTCTCTACTCTTCTTGAGGAACACATCCACTTATCCTAACAACTGTTACTTTCACAAACTTGTCCTGGCCCTGTTTGAGAAAACCAAGTAAATTTACTTTATAATAATTGGATAAATTGTAATGGAGCAAGATTACATTTTTAAGTTACTTTCTGAATATATATTATATAAATATATTAATAATACTTAATAAATAATTTAATATATTAATATATTATATATATTAATATTAATATATTATATATAAAAAATAATAATGAAATATATAATTAATAATATATATTTATATATAATAATATATATATATATATATATATAATATATATATAAATATATATATATATATATATAATAAATATATATATATATATATATATAAAAATAATACTAATAACTAACTATATCAACAAATATTTATATTTTATTTGCAGGAAATGTGAAGGACATAATTATTAAATAATATTCTACTCTACCTACCCCCAAGTACCGCTAAAACAACATCACATCACATTCCTTATATACTAACTTATAATACTCTACATCTATAATCAATAAAAAAAAAATAATAGTATTAAAAACAGATATAACTAATATATATATAATAATATAATAAATAAATATATATACCCCTATACACTAATCACTCATAATACAATAAAAATAACAAAATATTAACTAAACTACGCATAAATACGTATATATAAACCCCTAAATAGTAAACAACTTATACCATATAGCTAAAACAACCCGAGTATTATATATTAATATTACTATACTAATTGCTAATAAATATAATAGAAATAACAAATAACAATAACATATGTATCAAACAAAATCATTAAATATACAGTATTATAAAAAATTAATGACTTAAAAAAACTAAATAGCTAGGTAGTAAAGATTATATATAATATAATACCAAACTAAATAGATTGAACAAATAACTATAATATACTATAACCTATAACTACAATATATTTTCAACAATTCATAAAACATAATAAATATGCTAAAGATATCCTTTCATCTATGCATAAATAAAATCAGTAACCACAGAAACTACAATTATACCTAATCATCACATAGAAAAGGTAGTGTTTTTATTTACTATTACAATAGTATACGATTCAAACATAATTTGAGAGATATACTAATTTGGTGAGATATGAGTTATATTCAGAATATTATTATAATGAACAGAATTTTTCTGCGAGTCTTGCTGTTTTTATACAAGGCATTGATAGTATATTCATCACAGAACCAACAAACCAATCTGACGCAATTCTAGTAAATTATAAAGCACGCATTTGAAAATAGCGGCGGAGCGTGATCCCCAATAATAATCTTAATTAAAATGCCATAAAAAAACATAAATAAGTGGCCGATGAAGGTCCTTAAAAATGTCCATTGTACAGCTTACTGACAATAAAAAACACAATACACCTTTACCTTTCCAAGTATTTCAAATCACTATACAATACCTGTGGATTAATAGTCAACCATGCTAAAAGAGCATAAGTTGAATAAACCAAAGAATGACAAATATAAGATTGGAAAATAGTAATCATTATATAGAAACATATTATCAGAAGTAACATGTAAAATGCTTATGTTAAAATACCATATAAAAAAAAGATTAGCGCAATTATGTTTTGTATAATTATTTAAATAGGAGCAAAAAAATATGGCACTGTATTATTAGAGGCACAAATAATCTTTTATTATACATTGAGGATCATAAAGAATGAGATACATGACATATTAAAGAAACCATATAATATAGGGACCTGGATAAGGGTTTTTTTTCTATTCCATTAGCCATTCAATAATTTGCAATTGATAAAATAGCTCAAAGCTAAAATAGTATTAAAAAAACAGCTACTTATTAATTAAAAACAAAAATAATTTAAACATTGAGCAAACTACAGCCAGTATATCTGAGCCAATTATAGTATATGATATTATTAGTTGAGAGAGGATACAACAACTAAATAAATAGTAAAACAAAAGGTCAGTCACAAAATGCTTACAAACATAATCCTGAATTTATTATTTATTATTATTTATAATATGCAAACTTCCATATTATTATTAATGTCAATTACCATCAAATAAATAATATATTGTAATGCATAATCAATATAAAAACAATTATTTGAGACATACCCTCTCGCAACAATAAGTCAACTAAACTACACAAAGGCGGAGGTTTTAAAATTCTGACCCCTATCCACAAGAATCGAAATTGACATTAATTATAATTTTTTGTTTTAAAATTACACACTAACCTATACCCTACAAACAAATGCAATACACGATAATTATCATCCACTAAATTACTTAAATTATTTTTCCATCATACTTATAAACTCTGAGTCATTTTCAGTTTAAACCACTATAGAAAAGCACTATAACATACATCATAAATAAAACCAAATTACATAATAGTATTTACTCTACCTTTATTACCATAATTCATTATTAATACACTTAGTAAAAATTATTTCCACTTTTATTATATAATAACTAAAATATCATTCAGTACACTACCAATAACCATCCCTCACTAATATATTCTTTCAATCAACACTATATACTTTAATTCTATACACTTTATATTCATACAGATACCCAAATAATAATTAACGTATATATTATATATATATATATTATATATATATATTATATATAAGATGAATGGAGAGAGGATTTGTATAGACATTATTTAACACAATAAGTATAACAAAATCTCTCCTTACACATCCAACAAACAGCAATATCAATACACCACTATAATAACCTCGATACTACACTGATATAAATAATACTGCTACAAATAGACTATCAAGCAATAACCACACTATATACCTGGTTCTTGTCATAGAGGTCACCCAATAAAACCTACCTTCAACCATCTCATTCATATTAAAGCTACATAAGACAAAACTTATAACGTGACATTTTAAAATTTAATATCATACTTATGACTATCAAAGGTCAAACCATAACTTAAAGTACTCCTTGACGTATACTAAAATACGTATACACAACAGATATATAAGATCATGTCATATGTTATAATATAATATATATACTAACAAAGCCAGTATAATACATAGACAGAAACATAATATATAGGTATACCAGCAACCCTACAACATCCAAATATATCCAATATTATACTATTATACACCAATACCATGATAACCTTACCACATATGATATGACAAAAAATTATATTATACTTATACTAGCCGCTCCTACTATAATATACCATATTATTACCTACTACCCAAGAAAATATAAACATATAACTACAATTAAAAACACAACGATATACACTCATTACCAGAGAATTGGAGAGAGTGAAAGCTAACCCAATACACATTTAACAATAACCACCAAATAACAAAGCTATGATCAAAAACTTATATACAACCGTCAGTACCATATTAGAGTGCTTGAAACCCTCGAATACGAGTGCACCTTGACATACTACTTTATTCGATATTAGTCAAATTTACTTACACCATCAAGACTTATCAGATATAATCTAATATCAAAATAGTTTATATAACAACAAGTGATACAAAAAAAAAATTGACGCAGAGATGCAGAGATGAAGCGATGTTAAGCTACTAGCCCCAAACAGCCACTATGATGATGATGCTGAGCCATAGAGCTAGTGAAAGACACTTTTCGCGGTGAAGCGGTGTTAGCATAATAAACTATTCAAATTATTAAATCTTAACATGATTTAACTGTGTCTGGTGATTGGAGCATCCTATGCATTCAATAAAATGAGTCTGACAATCACACAGAGTCAGATCGAAAAATGAGTAATGTACATTCTGAGAATATGCTCTCAATTATATTGTTTAAGGACTCGGTAGTCGAGTGAAAGAGCCGAAACTGCAGAGATGAATTGTGTTAGTGAACTAACTGATGGATAGTGACAATATGAGGTAATGGATAAGTGCCTTATGAGAAGAGGTAGCAGGAAATGCAGAACTAACAGGATGATATGCAATAATACTCAAGGTTAGTCGGGACTTGGATGAAGCACGCAAAAGAAGTAGAGGCAAAGCTAAGCATGTACAATTTATACGCCTTGAATGTTCAATCCTATACTTTCTCCAACACTTCTTATCTATCTCATCACCAACGTCCCCACTAACTATATTCTATGACGCACTATAACACAATATAAATGCACTATGATACAAAGATGTTCAACCAGCATCACCCTAACTAACTCCACTCACTGATTGTAAACAATCCACCATATACTTAAATGCCTATCTTCTTCATCAGCACGAGCAATTCAAAAACCATAACCATATTATTTAACTTCAAACATTCATACCTTACCCCATTTCTCATTCTTCCTTTATCAGGCCTACTTAAAGTATGACAATCTTATGATTCGAAAAGAAGTAGCCAGCGATGGCACAACTACTCTCTCTCTATCAAGCACAATTACAAATTACTTATAAAACACCTCACTATTAACCCACCACCCACAATTATACACTATCCTCTTCCTCCCTGCAACCATCCACCCACACACGACACTTTACCTCCATTCCACATTGTGAAATTCACCTAATACATTCAGTTAGTCCCACCACAACACTCAACACCAATCCACTCTCGCATTCCCCCATCTTCATCTCCATCCTCTCACAATAACCCATCCCATATCCACTCTAATAACTGAAAAGGCGACTCAAATTCTCTAAGAAGTATTACATTTTCACTTCTCTCTTCCATACATCACCACTATAGATCCATATCAAACTCGACCACAATTACACACGTTAACCATCTTAAATTTAATATTCTAATCATTAAATATTCTAACAACCCACACAACGCCCACACCCACAACAACAACTCATGGCTACCCATATCGCACACTACTCACCTCACTTAGATCAATGACACTAACTCCAGCCTCCAGTACCAAGACATAGCAAGCATCCCTACCTCTCTGCCAACGCACCTCACCCACACCAGCCTCACCTCCATTTCCTTTCTCGATATACTTGTCTAACACTTTTAAACCTGTTCAATACAAAACTAATTCTTCCTTCAAATAAAATAACATACATCGAACACAAGAATCCTAATCGCTAATAAAAACACTGAGTATCCAAGATTAAAGTTGGTTACATTAATAGAATCACCATTTTCTATTAAGCCAATACCCTAAGCATCTCAACATATTTTTACATCTCCCATGGACCTGTAACATGACACCACCAACATCCACCAAGCAAAATTCCAAATCGAATACACAAATAAAATATGTGAACGACCACCTCGACAAAAGACAGCCACAGTATTATATACATCAGAATGATCAAAAGTATTAAGAACATAAATAACAAAGGAAACATACTATACCAAATATCATTCCAATATACTAATCCATAAAAATTTATACTCTATGGAAGTACTAAATATCAAATTTCACAAAACTAGCCACCAAAGTATCAACATTTCTCATAAAACTTATACACTAAATAAATGGTTTCAGAACATAAATCTCAAATGTAACATAAAGAAAGCTTCACCACTAAATACAAAAGAGAACAGGATTAAAAAAAATTCGAAACTTAAAACACACATGAATTAATCGAGTCACCTTCACAGATTCTTTACTATATACTATCCAGCAACATCTTAGTACACTGAGCCTATCACATATTAATTCCATACTTTTCATATAGAAGTGAATTCAATTATTTATTGTGAGTATACCTCTAATACACAATGCACAACTCACAGAGCCCACCAATTCATTATTACTTCTCCAGAGAGCACCACTCCACTGGTATAAGGGGTAAGTAAGAGGGCGTCTGATGCAACCCTCTCAGATAAAATAATACCTTAAATCACGCATATAATTATATATTACTTTAACATATAAACATAATTATGTAAATCATCCGCTTTACCAAAAATTACTGGTAACATTCTATACAATTCTAACCCACGAAAATACCCATAACCATTCCATACTTAGAACACCGAAACGACTCAAAACATAGGCTCCAACCCTAATAACAACATAACATTTATAAAATATTATCCTATTATATATATATACTACTGAATATTTATATAAAAAAACTAGATAATAATAAATATGGTAGTAAAACTACGGAACACCTTAATATTACAAGCATATCAACCAATAGTAATAATAACCCACCATATAATATCACACGACGTCATCAACTACCTAATAATTTAACAGTAACCACAATTACCTCACATCAAGGTAAACGTAACTAAATGAAAGATGTAGAAAATATATAACCATCACCTATACATATGTACCTATGGATAATATATATATATAATACTACCACTATCTATAAATTAAATTAATAAAACATAATCCTTACCATTCACCATTATCATTATTTCTATCAACATTAAATACAAATACCCCTTTACTACAAGAAAGACTGACTAGCACTCGAGCGCAAAACGCCCCATTCCTACACTCACTCGACACAATATAACTTTACTATACATAATGTATAGAATTTTCATATCCCTAACACATCGGTATTGTACTGTCAGAGCTCACGACACACTTAAATACAAAAACAAATTTCCATACTAACATACTCACATTATTATTCATACCTAAATTAAAAATAACCTCATCAGGAGTTACGGACAAAATTGGAGATCAAACCAAATATACAAACTAATAAGTAAAAAATATTTCCACCCTCCCTATATGCATATATATATATACTTAATTTAAAAAATATACTAATAATAAATATAATAATAATTCATCACATATCACTATAAATTACACAAAGCCATATTAGTTACATAAACGTATACATCCACTAAAAATATTACACCTACGTTAATCTATATGAACTACATTGACCCAGCATCCCGAAGAGATATTCAGTTGCATAGTAAACTAGAATTAAACTTAATACGAAAATGGCATATCAAAGGAAATAAAATAATACAATACCAGTCATGGTCAACTTCAAATATCAAAGTGAGAAAGCGAAGAGAAACTTAAAAAAAAATCATTTTCTTATCTATAATAAAATTAAATATGACATAAACCTTCTCTAACACTATATTCATGAAAATCTTCTGTAGATCCTAACAATAGTAGCCAACATACAACACTCCGTGGATTTCTGAGACATGAAACCTCGCAAAATTAACACATTCAAGCTCGAGAGCAGCCAAAAAAGTCAATACAACCCAATTGTTTTAACCGCTCTTGCGAAAAATAATATTTATCTTCTATTTTCTAAATACATCTCCTACTATATTAATGCGGGGTTCTAAGCGCGGAGGAGAACAGAAGAGGGGGGATGTAAAGTCGAGTCCCCGCACGACCACGTATGGCCGAGTAAAACCACACGACAACCATACTCCCACTATGTCCGTTACTTCAAAGTCCCTTACCCATCATTACTCTGGAGTCACTATCTAATAAGTATTTTAAAATCCTAATAGTTAACATGTCATTCCACCCTCCCTTGACTTGATTACTTAGTTCTCCACCTGGCAATTCTTATAAATGCAATCACAAAAAAACTTTAAAGCACCCTTGAAAATATCACATTACTGTTCTCACATTTTCCAAATTTATTCCTCTGAAAAGCGTAATTATTCTTATTTAATATTTTTCTATCATAAATTATTACCAGGAGGGTCTACTAAATTTTCTACCAGATCTAAATAACAATAGATAACTTATAATCTTTCTATTCTCACGGATCTGTTATAACAACCACAATAAATAAACCAAAACGTTTTCTAGTTACACTGTCCCTGGCCTTTCATAGTATCACTCCGCGTGATGCTAAGAACTTCTCAAGACAATATGACACGTAATAAACCCTCCGGAGTATAAAATAATACCACAATATTCGAACTCTAACTATAATTAAATACATCCTACATAACTAATTCATCCTGATCGATACGCTATCGATGAGATCGAAATAACTTACCTGAATACTTATAAAAACTCATACAACCTAATATAATTACATGATATACTTTTAAAATATACATTCATTCCATTTACACAATTAATCATTCATAATTCATCATTAATTTCAATCTACTTCTATTACTTCTAAAATAATAAATTCAAATACAAATATATAACTAGAAAACAAAACCTAATCTATATTTACTAAGAATAAATCCATCAATTATATAATCCAGGTAATGTGTTCATAGTACAATGATTATTACATAAATATTTTTAACATAAATATGAATTGTGGTATAAAAAATAAAACATTATAATTTCAATATGGACATCAAAAGCCGAGCAAGATACACAAGAGGACAAAGGGCCAAAAGAGTAAAAAGACCAACATTAAGCTGCAATACCCTAAGTATAATAAAAAAAAATTACCAACACACCGACGAAGAAAGTTACTCTCTACCTAGAATAAAAGGAGGCAATGAATGCCCGAATACAGAATACATAATAGCACATAAACGCAAAACACGATATTAAAAAAAACATTTATCATCACCAATAACTATTTTCAAACTTATTTTCAAATTAAAAGTTTCATGTTCATACTCTCTGTTGAAAACAACTAAAAAAAAAAACTCAGAATTCTAATAGACACCTTATATTTATATATATATCCAAAAAAAAGTATATAATAAAAATATAAAATTAATATAAAAATAAAAAAAAATATGCAAAGTAAAAAATAAAATATAAAATGTTTATATGAAAAAATAAAGTAAACAAGATAATAATATCCTTATATATACAACGGTCTTTAAAAATAAATATAAGCCAAAAAAATAAAAAAAATACTAAATAAAAATATAAATAATTATATAAAATTTAACTTATCATAATATATAAATATGAGATGAAAGAGCGATGCACCGAGAGAGGAAACTCGAGAGACAAATTCAATATCATTTCCGGCCGGAACTCGGAATTAGCCGGAATCACAAAAAAACAAAAATTCCGGCCCCAAAAGAAACAATACACAGAAAAACAAGGATTTCTTAGAAAACTTAAATCCTATTAAACTAATAAACAAGACCATGTAAAAAAAAATATTTTTAATCAATAAACTCTATTCAACATAAAATCAGTTGTATATAATAAAGTAACACAGCCCAGTTCATGGAGGAAAACATAATGGAGGAAATAATCAAATTCACTTGAAGAGAAATATTTCTAGGAAAGTAACACACATTAAAAATTTATTTTAATAAGTAAAAAGTAAAACCCAAAAAAAAGAGAGAAAGTTAAGAAGTCCAATTGAGTAATAACAATTACTTCCTTACGAACACCAAATAAAGCCGCCGGAATCAACACCACAAGAAACCACAAAAGAGCAATAAGAATCCCAGCGCATCGTCCAAGAAATAATCGAGTTTTGCAGGAAGTTCTACAACCCAAAAAAGGATTTGGCTATTAAAAAATCAAATGACCATAAAACCAAATCACAGAAAAACATAAGAAAATATGAATTTTATCGCAATGAGTAAACCAGACCCATTAATATACCACACAGTACACAAGAAGAGAAGGGAAATTCATAGAACGTAATTGGTCCAATCTTCAAAAAAAAAAAAAAACAAAAACCAAAAAAAAAAATAATACTTATAATTCCTAAGTTAAAAAAATATTTTTGTACGAAGAGTAAATTTATATGCATTTGTTTTTCTCAGAAAAATATGAGATCAGCAGTATTCCTAAACATGAAAGTTATCTAAGGCTGATTAATACAGTAATATCATTATAACTACTCAAAAAAGATATATAATAGAAGAGCTAATAATAATTATCATTAAAAACAACTCATAAAATATTATCTAATCATTTAACTGCAGCCTGGCTATATAAAAACCAAAACGAAAGTTTTAAACAAATATAGGAACCCGGGTGTACATCCATTTTGGAACAAGTTTATTATTTATCTCCAGGTTACTCATCAATCCCCTCGAATATATAATCACTACTCGAGTTCCAAATAGAAATCTCAGCAGGATGGTACAATACTACAAAACTTGCGCAACACTCCCCAGACCCCTCTAAGCATATCATTCATTATTCTGATCCTTCGCACTCAATGGAGCCAATATTCCTACCACACCATTGAACACCTTAGTGGAACTGATTTAGCAGGATTAGATTCATATCAAATTTTTCCGTATGTTCCGTTTCAGCATCACTACAACTGTCAAAATTATTAAAGATCATTTTTATTTTCTCAAAGAACAGTGTGAATTTAATAAAGAAATGTAGGAATATTTGCTATTATTTCCAATTTCAACTATTATTCCCAGTTGTTCTAAGCTGCTCCAAGACACTTCACAAGACCACTCACCACAGAGTACCCTTAGTGACCTACCCAACATCTCCAGCCCCACTTATGCTCAATTCACAGATGTTACAATCCACAACAGTGGTCACCATAGCACACTGAGTGTTGATCTCTAGTAACAACACGTTGAACCTATGTATGACACAAGACGTCATCCTCCTACAAGTTTATATATAGACATCAATCAAATCATCTCTTACAAGCTTTGAACCTCGCTAATAAGATCGGACACATATATACAACTAATGAAAAATATACTAAGAAGAAGTTAAAATGCAGAACTCTGTTCTCATGAGTCAAAAGAATATGCCTAATTTATAAATTACAAACCCCAATTAATGGGTGATACAATATATATATATCTTACACATAATTAGAAGCTCTCAACAGCAATATCCAAAACCTCTAGAGATATGAACAGCAAGAGAAAAATAAAGAAGACTGAAAAGTAAGGATAATTAAGAGTTTAGATTTTTATGAAATAAAAAGAGAAAGAGAATAAAAAAATACAATAGACCTATATCAAAACAAGATAATTGTTTATAAAATAACTAATAAGTAAATAGAAAAAACAACCAAAACCAACGAATAACCCTAAAGAACACTGCATTTAATTATTCTAATCTGAAAATAAAGAACAAACTATCTTGGAAACCTCATAAGAAACATGGACATCTTGAACAGAAAAATAAATGAAAATAATTAAAGAAGGTAGAAAAAGAGTGATACATATGTAGTAGACAGAGATATAAAAAAAGAAGTTCAGAAGTCAAAACATTCAATATATTAAAAGAACACAATCAGCAGGGTACTTTTCTAAAGAAACATTACAAAATAAGCAATCAAATAGGGAATACAATAAATTAATCAACACATCAGAATGATACCAAATTTAAGAAAAAGAAATTACCTCCTCCAGCAGATTCTTAGAGTTATTTAATAGTTGCCGAAGAGAAAAGATGTAAACGTGACAGGCCGAGCATGGTCAGATTAAGTGCTAACAAAAGGAGAAAAAAAAACAAAGAAAAATACAGTTGCTTTCAAAAGCAGATGAAAATAATATCAAATGAGGAAAATGTTATTTTTTTTAACACAGAAATCAATTTCTAATCTGAAGAGGAGAAAAGAAGAAATTCCTTTAATTGGGGAAAGTGGACAATGCATAATTGCACCAGAAAACATAAATACCAGTCACTAAAATTGCACAGCCAAAATATTAACTCTTAAACACCTTCAGATATACACCAAGTCCACTATATTAATAATTAAGAGATTAAATAATTTGTTCATTTTACAGAAGCAGAGAGAAATATATTGAGGGGAAAACGTTTAAAAATATTGCTAAAATAACTGAATGAACATTTTTTCTTTTACTGAAAGCAACCAACATTATAACAATACTTTGTTATTATCTTAACATAAAAAAGAAAGATTAATATAATATTATATAAAATTATATATATAGATATAAAAAATATAATAATATATAAAATATATATATACTTGTATATATATCTTATTTCCATAGTGTATTAATATACACTATTATTATATATATTATAAAATAATATTAATCATATCTTACAACTATCCATCCTTGCTACCTCCCAATATTGACATAAATACATTATTATCCAAACATAAAAATCTTAATTACCAAGACATATATACAACTATATAAAAAATATATTAATAAATAATAAAATAATAAACATATATATAGTATAATATATATAATAATATTTAAAATAAATAAGATCTACACAATAACAAAATATAATAAAATATATATAAAATTACGAAAATCTTAATATATATATATAAATTATAATAAATAGATATATAAATACTCTAGAATATCACTATAATACTCACTTAATAAACCAAGTAATAAAAAAAATAGTAGTATATACCAAAATTAGAAGACTAGTAAATAAAATATAAATATATAAAATATATATAATAAATACATTTATTAATTTAATATCAGACAGAAGGACAGTATATATCACTTATGTAATTTTACGATAAAGCCATTATTAAAACACTGAAAATACTTTGCATGTACTAATCACACAAAATATAATACAAATACCAAGTAACATATACCCTAAATATTAAAAAATAAAAATATAATAAAAAAGATACCAAAAAATATATAAATAAAAAATGTATATATATAATAAATTCATTAATGATTATATATATACTACAATACAAAACATACCTAATAACTAAGCAAACCCATAAAAATTTTATTAATCACAATAATAAATACCCACTAGATACTTAAATAAATAAATAAATAATAATATATAATAATAACTATAACTTCACATATACCAACTTTAATCTTCTCTCTTACCTTAACTATATATATATATATATTAGTACCCTGTATTCATAACCCCCATATATATATATACATAATAATAAGTAAAATAAAAAAAAAAAATACAACCTCTATACACATGGAAAAAATATTATTATTACTACCAATCATATACTCTATACAACTAATGCTAATAACAAAATCAATCATACACTCTACGAATATTAATAACTATATACACTAGAAATACATATAAAATAATATATAATATATATAATATATTATTATTAATAATAAATAAACTAAAATATAATATAAAACTATACATCACCTATAATATTACAATTTGGCATTTAAGATTTGAATTTAATGTGAATATCTTATAATCTTATATTTTGAGGTATTTGAGTAAACTATTAATTTAAATAATACTGTAGTATGTGATACACTGTATCGAATACACTTATGACACACCAGACGCCTGACACTATTTAATACAGCTGTCTTATGACAATGGGCATCAATTTCTTCAGATACTTATCATCTCTGCTTCCACAAGCAAAACTTTTTATAACTCAAGAAGTTAAGCATATTAAGTAAAAAATCCGCACATTCCGAGATTAGCCGGAACTATTAGAGAACAAAATCCCAAATTCCGCGCACCGGAGAATGCCAGCCCACGACAAGAAAGGTCGCTGAGTGGCGGAAGCGCGCTAACCTCGGAAAATTCTTATCGCGACCCATCCCACTGGACAGTTAGCCAAAATTCCTAGAGGAACCAATAAGCCGATTCTCCTATCTCTTTGGACACTAATTCTATAACCTGAAATTCGATCTAGACCAATTCCCAAGCCAAAGAGACATTTAGTTCTGAATGGAAAAAAAAAATATCCTCAATAACAATATACTCCACCCAGGATCATTCGCGCAAGGAAAATAATTCCAGTAGTAAAACAGCATCATCCAAAAAACAACAAAATTAAACAAAATTTCCTTAAAACAAGCGAATTTTCCCAATGTCAAATAATATATTCATGTGAAAACTCACAGGTCATTTAATGTCGCACTGTTCACACACCAACATAACTATAACTTATCACAAATACCCAACATAAAATAAAAACAATATTAACTTCTATAGTCTAAATAAAACACTGAAAGAAATTTCTTCATGCAGAAACCTGCATGGTCAACAATTAAGATCTAGTAAGAAAAGTATAGGAAAAAATAAAATTATAATTAAGGATAATAATTAAAGAAAAATTTTTTAAAAAATATAAACATTGTAAAAACAGGATTAAGTACAAGAGCTCGAGATCACTAAGAAAACGCATAAGGGTCAGGGATTTAGAAATCAAAAATCCAGTATCGGATACTAAGACAATACATTATATAATATAACCATGATAGTAAGAATGATGTCCCCTCGTTGATAGTTGTTCACTCTCGACTCTTCCAGTAACAAAACAATTCTCACAATCATGTCATCACTCTCCTACTTCAATCTCTCTCGCTAAATCATCATCTCACTCTTCCTCTACATATCCAACTCTCTCTCTCTCTAAACTGATGAAGCCAAGACTTTGAGCAATCTCCTTGTTTACTCTCTCTCATTGCATCTTAACTCTACGATACTAGTCTCTATATACATATATATATATATATAAAATAAACAATAACTAATACTAGTAAATTCAATAATAAAGATATAAAAATGTATATAAATAAATCAATCTATACCAATAAATATCTAAAATATAATCAATTTAATAAAAAAACAATTAACAAAAAAACCAATATATATAAATATATATTATATATAAATATATAAAAATAAATAAAAGATATATAAACGTAAAACGATAGTTATATATACATGATATATAAAAACCTACAAATTATCACAATAATAAACTACCCTCCCTATCTAACTATAACCTATATACTAAACCATATATAACTAAACATACCTATTACCTCACCTTAATACTGAATATTAAAAATAACAGATTCAAGTTTTCTTTTAAGATAAAATATTATATTAGTAGATTAACATAACAAATTATTATATTATAATATACAGTTTTACTTAAATAATAATAAATTTGCTAATACTGTGATTCTTTTATTAATATATATATAAAATATAAAAATTAAACATATATATATTTCGAATAAAGTTATCATATCAAAATTCATTACTCTAACCAACTTCCTTTCAGCCACATGAAAAATATACATCTGAGAAATCATCAAATTTCTTTTCCTAATTAATTCCATAAGAAACTCATTAAGCAAAACTAAAACCAAGGAATATAAAATACACTACACAATATATAAACAAATAATACCAGCGGCAGATAAAATATAAAGTTCATATGTAATTCGAAAAAATTTCTAAATATTCCCAATAAATACAAGACAAGAAAAATGTGAAATAACATTTCACTAATCAATAACATTGATATCCATCTTGTTTAACAATTTAAAATTATTGTAAATGTTAAAATAACACATCGAGTATCTAATAAAATAAATTAGTAATATTTGTATACTAAGTTAGGAAATAGCATAACACTTGATAAACCTTTTCCACTAAACAAACAGAGTTTTTATCAGAAAAACACAATCCCTGGGTAACAATCGTAATATTATATGATAAAAAAGTGGAAGTGATTGAGGTATCTCTAGAAGAAAGTTCATCACAGTTCAACTCATGTATATAATATATATCAAACTTATGTATAAAAAAATAAACAAACACCTTTTTAATTTCAAAGACAATACGCAAAAAAAAATTAAAAATTCAAGTGGATTAAAATATCTTTATCATCCTTAATTGACTCAAAATTAAATGCAAGTTATTTATGAATAATCAAACCTATTAGGAACCCAAACTATAACTTATATACTTACAAAGTATAGATGGAACAAGAATTTCTTTATTGGCGAATGATGTCCTCTGAATATACGATAACTAAAATTATATCAACAATTCTCGACGACTTAACTATTACCATATATATAATATTATATAATATATAATATAATGATATAATATATTATATATATATAATTTAATATAATATAAGGTATATATATAATAAATAAAATAATATTAATATAATAATATATATATATATAATAATAATAAAATAATAATATAAATCCATATATATATACATCACCTACCTATTATCATATTATTAAATAATATATAACCCACTAACACACCCATATAGGCCTACCTTTTCTGTTTTTAAAGCCAATTGGCTCAGTTAATGAATATTTTTCTTTTGTTTTTTTTAATATAACTTAGGCAACTATAGAACCAACCAACACATAACCAAAAAAGATGCAAATTTCAGTGAACGTAACACCAATAAAAAAACAACACACCGGACACATGCAATTACAAAAAAAAAAAGTTTTGAAAGGTATTTTTTAAATAAATTTTTTTAAAAATCCACATTTTTGAGTTAATTTTGATAAAAATGAAATAACTCAAAAAGTACGACACTTACAGAAAAAAACCAATACATATTTGGAATTAAAGCGTATAAAGCTTTATTACAAATATGTAAAAAAATAAAAATAAAAAAAATAAAAAAAATAAAAAAAAAAAAAAATTTAGGGGGCTCGAGCCGACGGGGGACAGAGGGGGGGACGTTTTCCATACCCCGTAGGGGAGGGGCGGAGGCACCCCTGCGGACAACCAAATACCAAAGAAGCGTGGGTTTTCTCGGAGACCCTTCCCGCCGGAGGGGGGAAAATAGTCCTCCCCTGCCGTTCCCCGGAAGGCCGAGACCCCGACTCCTGCCATCTTTGCGGTTTACCCTTGGGTATTCCTTTAGTTAAAAAAAATTTTTTTTTTTTTTAAAAGTTACGGATCCGTAAAACGTAACTGGTCCATATATTTTTTAAATCATGTCCGTTACCAATGAAATTCATTGGTTGGTATCATATATAAGAAATATAAAAAAAAAAAAAAAAAAAAACAAAACTCACCATTGTGTAAAACAAAAAAAGGACATATATATATTATATATATATATATATATATATATATATATATATATATAAATATATATATAATATAATATATATTATAATAATATATAATATATATATATATATATGGCCCCAGCCTTCTTATCCAAAATAAAATATCTAAAAAACTACAATAGCAAAAGGAAAGGAAATACATTTTGAAAAACCATCGTAAATATTTGTTTATTTTTTTTGTTATATTTAAGTGATTTGACTTCCAAGAGAAATAAAAATTTATAATTAATAATATCATAGCAAGGCCACTCTGTTTCAAATTTTCATCGGCTATAAAAATATGGTCAACAAAGATCATGTTTCAAAACATGTTTCATTTATTTCCTGAATGTAAATATTCATCATATTAACAAACAATGCTCTTTATCATGTTCCTGTTTCATTTTGTCATGCCTATAGGCCTATTTTAAATTTTGAAACTCAGAGCTAGGGCCTAGGGTTAAGAATTGAAAATTAATGCCAGACTTAAAAGGGCCAACTAAGAAAGTACCCGCATATCTCTAACCTAAGATAGGTACAAGAAAACTAATAACAAATATATGGAATCAGGCCTTTATTAATTCTTCCATATGAAGCAAATTTTTTTTTTTTTTTTAAATATTTCAAAATAATAAAGGGACAAAAAAAAAATCACAAATATGAATTAATATATGAAATTTGTATGAAAAAAAAGGATTTTATTATATGCTAATAACATATTTGGAATCAGCGTATAAAATTTAAAAAAAAATTTTTAGGGGGCTCGAGCCGACTGTGTTCGTCCCCCGTCGTCCCCCAGGAGGCCGAGAGACCCCGACTCTTTGTATCTTTGCGGTTTACCCTAGGGTATTCTTTTAGTAAAAAAAAAAAAATCCTTTTTTTTTTATACAAATTTTCCTACACTGATTCCAATATGTTATTAGTTTTCTTGTACCTATCGTAGTTTTGGATATTAAAAAAAAAAAAAAAAAAATTCATTTTCTATCCAAATTTCTTACACTGATTCCATAGCTATATGTTATTAGTTTTCTTGTACCTATCTTAGTTATAGAGATATCATGCGGGTAACTTCTTCAGTTTCACCAAAAAAAAGTTTGTTTACAAATTATATTTCGCATGACGTCACGAACCTCAAAAAATCCAAAAAGTCAAAAATTGATTTTTTTCTCAAAAACTCCAAAAAATCCCCAACCCTATATATATATATATATATATATATATATATATATATATATATATATATATATATATATATATATATATATTTTATATATATATATAATACAATATAATATATATAATATATTATATGGTCAGCATCCCGAAAAGGCCAGGCATGTAACTAAAAACCTATAACAGCTACACGAAAATAAATATCATTTTATTAATCAGGAGGCACCTTTTTACCCCGAAATTAGAATAAAACGAATAACTACGTATAATATTAAAAAATAACGCTTTTCTTTTAAAAATTATAATTGTTAAAAATTTTGAAAAAAAATAGTTTTTTGAGAAATCGAACATGCTCTCTTACTCTAACTGAGCAAACAAAGGTGCCAAATGTTGATTTTTTTTAAACTAACGAATACCTCCGGGTAAACAAGAACGATGGATAGAGTCGGGGTTTCTCGGCCTACCGGGGGACGACGGAGGGGGACCTCGTCCCCCTCTCTGTCCCTCCGTCGGCTTGAAAGTGTAAAAAGGAATAAAAGAAAAAATATATTTTTACAGAGCATAAAAATTTTAAGTAATAATCCAACGCTCGAGAAACTAATGCAGCAGGTTTCAAGGTCAAATCGGTCAATCAAAGCGTACAATGCGAGGTGTAAGATTTTACTAATATTTAAGATGTTATTAATAAATATTAGAATAAAATAATTTTTTTTTAAGTTTCTTCGATGAAGTTCAATCACAGTGCACGCTGTGATTGATCTTGAATCCTGCATTAGTTGACGAGAGCAAAAGTTGCCAAATACCATTTTATTTCTACGCTTTGGAATGTATTTTTTTTCTTTTTATATCCTTTTTAGGGGGTTCGAGCCGACGGAGGGACAGAGGGGGGGACGAAGTCCCCCCCCGTCATCCCCCGGTAGGCCAAGAAACCCGACTCAATCCATTTTTAATTTTTACCCGTCGGGTATTCTTTAGTGATAAAAGAAAAAAATTCAACATTTGGCAACTTTGCTCGCTCCCTCCGACTACTCCAGCTTCTTCGTATTCTCAAAAAACTAATTTTTCAAACATTTTTAACAATTTTAATTTTTTAAAAAGCGTTATCTTTTATTTTTATTTTTAATTTCAGGGATAAAAATGTCTCCTGATTAATAAAACGATATTTATTTTCGTGTAGCTGTTTTAGTTTTTTAGTTACATGCCTGGCCTTTTCGGGATGCTGACCCACTCATATTATGCACCCTACTTCTTCCCTCTAAAACTCTCATTCTTTTCCTTCACTGACTTGGACCACATTTTTTTCGGTTCACAAGCCGGATCGATTCCCAGATCATCACACTATACATCCTTTTAAACAACCAGCATAAATCCATGCTTTCCATACGACCCAAACAATTTAATACATTTCGGTTTGTTCTCTCATTACGCCTTTTTCACACCACACAACTCCCTAATACGTTCATCCTCTTTTATAATTTTTCTAATTGTTCATCTGAACACAATTGTACCTAAGATCTCTACCTCTTATGCCAAACCATGGTTTCACTACTATACATTAACACAGGTAACAACATACCCTCATGCAACACACTAGCGCACTCAAGACTTACTTCCTTCGCGTCCACCAAGGATTTAATTGCCCATTCACCTTTCCTATCATTCACAATTTTTCTACTACAATCTGAATTCCATTTTCCATCAATTATATCCTAAATATTTAAAACAGACACTTGTTTTCTAACTGCTCATCATCAAACATGATTTCACACCGCGGATTCTCTTACTCACTACCAACACCTTACTCTATCTACATTTACTTTCATACCCTTTCTTTTTACATACCCTGCCAAACCCATCTACAGACCCTCTCAAGTTTTCTTCAAATTCCGCCGCATAAAAACCAAATCATCACCATAAATAGGCAGGGCACCCTACACGATTTTCAAATTCTCCACCATCTAACCTTCCCCTACCACCCTTACCTCTACATCTTTCATCATCCCATCCATATTCAAATTAAATGCCAAGGAGCACACATCCCTGCATCACTCCACAATTAATATTAAACTATTCACTTTCAATTCATTTATTCTTCCACACGCTTCACTTTCACTATCGTCGTATCTTTTGATTCCATTCAGAAGTCCATCAGTTCCTCCTCCTGTGTAAAATCTGTGTTTGAATAATATATATATATATATATATATATATATTATATATAATTATATATATTATATATATATATCATATATATATTATAATATATATATATATATAATATAAATATATAGGATATTATATATATATATAATATATATTATATAGTATATAAGTTATATATATAATAATTGAGAACGACTCTGTGAACGAAGAAATAAATAAGAAGCAGCGTAAAGTGGTATGGACACGTGCAAAGAAACGGAGGGGAAAGCGGGAACCGAAAAGAATGCCTGGAATGAGGCAGGTTTGCCAAAGACCGCCGGGAAGACCTAGAAAAGGATGGATGCGGTGAGGAATAGGTGAGGCGACAGGAACAACTACGAAAGAGGTGGAAGAGAGCAGAATTACGAAGACAAGAGGATCTGGGAGCGTCTGTAGAAGCGTCCCTGAACGGCTTTGAAAAGTTTTAAACCCAGAGGGATGGTGAATTTATATATATATATATATATATATATATATAATATATATATATATATATATATACTATATATATATATAAATATATTTCTATATATTATTTATTTATATATATATATATATATATATAATATATATATATATATATATATATATATATACCGGTATCTTCTGCTAAAAAGCTTGTTAATGCAGATTCTTTGATGGTCATGAATGAAGAGTGAAAGGTTTCTAAATAGAAGACAAATTAAAGGAATTCAAATATTAATGAAGAAGCCTGAAATATCCTCAGATATATTTTTTTATTATTGTTATTATTTTCTTTCATATCAAGTCAATCACAATCTCGCCTTCATTCTTGACCATTTCATCAGTAGTTCCATCTATACCTGCTGATTTACCATTCTTTAACTTTCTCACATCTCACCTCCTACCTACTAAAATTACTTCATCCCCAAAATATGTTTCTTCTTGCACCATCAAGCCCACACACACACAATTCACTACTGCCAATGTTATGCAGATTTTCAAAGTGTTTCCTCCATACTCTTTTCACCCATTTCAACAGTTACAAAATTACCATCCCTATTCATTATTCTATGAAGATTCCCCATACTCTCTTTCTAACCTTTCGTACTTCCTTCCAGAACAGCTTCCTTCCTATTACCTTGTAAATCCTTATTCATCCTCCTTCCAAACTCTTATTTAACTTTTTTTTCTCCAACGTATGCACCTTTCTTTTTATTCCTTCTTATATATTTCCATACACCTTTCTTTTGAGACCTCATCATTGTCTTTTACCACATTCAACCACGCCTCTTTTTTACTTTTAACCGCTTGCATCACCTCTTCATTTCACCACTCACTATTAGCATTCTTGCTTCCCACTTTAGCACATCCACATACTTCTCTTGTACAACTAACAAAGTCTTCCTTCATTTGCGTTTAGATTTGTTCAGTTTCATCTTATTCACATTCAACTGACTTATTTGCAAGTGCTCTGATATGTTTTTCCTTATAACTTTCTTCACTTAACTTCTCACTTTTAATTCTTCCCACTTCCTTCCCTGTCTCTTTCCTCTCCATCCATTTAACTTAATCTAACTTAACTTAACATTTAACTTAACTAACTGAACATTTAACTTAATCTAACATTAAGCTACATAATTAATGATCTGATATTCCCATCCCCATCACACTCACTGATTTAACATCCATCAAATGCTTCAACATCTTCACATATTCATAATCAATACTCAATCAGAAGAATAACAAAAGAAAACGTGATGATGATGATGATGATGATGATGACAGATGATGAAGATTTTACAGCTGAATAATTAGAAATACAACGACAATTGCTGTCTTTACAAATTAAGCAGCTCATAAAAAATCCAAAGGAACAGAATCAAGTTTAAATGAAGAAAGTATTCAATCCGAGGTCTCGATATGAAGATGCTTTCGAGGGTTATTCGTGGCTAATTTGTTGAACATCTTAAAAAGGAGGTGAACTATGGGAATACAAAGGGAGGTTTTGATTTACCTTCAAAAACGGTGATCGCAACGAATTCCACGTCAACCTTGCCCATAAAGATGTAGAGGATAATAATAACTTCGTGTCAACCTTGTGTCTCCGACTAGAGAGGGCCTTTCAATCAGAAGATAAAGCCACGTTCAGCGATTTCATAGTTGAAGTCCAGGTATTACATAACCCTGAAGGGAGTGGACCTCTATTCCCTGATCAAGTTAATTTTATCCATCCTGATCTTATCAACCGTCATTTATTGGTAAGTAGGTATGATAGGAGGATTGATGCAGTGGGTTGTGGTTTTAAAGCTATAGCTGCCTGTGTAAAAGTTGTTACCGAAAAAAAAGATATGTAATGTTGACCCTGATACTATAGTAAAATTGGCAAAGAAAATAGCCCATCAGTGCAGGTTAAAATATGCGGACCCATTGACTGTCGATAAATTTGCTATAATAGAACGGGTCTTAAATTGTAGGATATTTGTCTACAGAAACGATAAAGATGAAAAGTTGCATGTGGTTTATAAACCAAGAGAAAATGACAGAGATAAAGATTTGTATATAATTGGATGGGATGCTGTCAATACTCATTATTATTACCCTCTTCCCAACGATAAAATCAAATTAACAATTGGTAGTGTGAATCCTAAGAATATAACGGGTGAAATTTTTTGTAGACAATGTTACAGTTTTGTAACAAATATGGCTTTGCATCTAAACCAGGAATGTGAATATTATAAATGTAAACAGTGTCTCACATACGAATGCAGGGGAAGGGCTGAAGATAATAATATTCCTTTAAAGTATTGCCCTGAATGTAATCGTCACTTTTATAATGAAGAATGTCTTAAGAACCATAGAAAAAACGATATAATGGGTATGTAAGAAAAATAAATTTTTGTGAGCTGTGTGATACAAGAAAATGCTGATGCTCAAGGAAAAGAGTTCTAACATGACCTGTGTAGAATATATTCAGTGTGGGAGTATGCGATGTAAGTATAACCCTGATAAAGGCGGCTGCATAAATGTTTATGAAAAACATTGAAAAAGTAATAAAGGACAGGAAGGAAAATAAAAATGTATATACATTTATTCACAAGTTAATTATGACCACAACAAGACTGTTAAAGGTGTTGGCCGATCAATTGTTGACATGGGTACCGTACTTACTGTGAGATGCTGGTCTGTTATAAATGCAGCGGTGAAGAATTAAGAAATGAGCAGTGCGAGAAATGTGGAACTAAACGCCAGGAAATCTTCCATTTGGATTTGAATGCTGAAAATGATACAGACAAGTGTCCAGTGGATAAATTCATAAATTATTTATTCAGTTTTTCCAAAAAACATCAGAAAGACGAAATAATAGTAGCAGCTCATAATGGAGGGAAATTTGACACGCAATTCGTGTTCAGTAAATTATTAGCAAGACCCGGTGCTAGTGTTATTTCTAGTAACCCTGTAAAACGTGGAACAAAGATCATCACTATGACAGCTCAGCATAATATTACGTTTAAAGACACTCTCTTATACATGCCCTGTGCTTTGAAGAAGCTACCAAAATGCATGGGGCTTGAAGGTGATGTAGCTAAAGGGTTCTTCCCCTATAGATTTCTTACTCTGGATAATGTAAATTATGTTGGTCAGATACCTGCTAGAGAATTATTTGAAACAGACCGCATGGAAGAGTCAGAGAAACGAGAATTTACAGAGTGGTATAGCTCGTTCGAAAATAGAGAGTATGACATAAAAGCTGAATGCACTAAATATTGTGTGCAGGATGTTGACATTTTACGACAAAGTTTTGAAAAATTCCGAAAGATGTTCATTGATATGTTCCAAATTGATTGTTTAACGGAATGTTGTACAATTGCTTCATTATGTTTTAGAGTCTTTAAAACTCATTAATATATAAAAGATGATACTGTTGCTCATATTAGTCGATACGGAGAGAAAATTAATTCGTATGAGTATTCGTTGATAGCAGTTCATGAAGAAGTATACAGGCACAAAGGATAACCCATGCCCGGAATGGCGGCGAGCGAGTGTTTAAATTTAAGAATAAACACGTACATCCGGACGGTTACACTGAGGTTCCTGTTGTTGATTATACACCTATTGACGGAGATGCCTTTGTAGCCCTCAGACAGCTTCAAGTAGACAACCAGCTGAAACCCAGGAATGAACAGCGATGGAAGGCTATGGATAAGGCTGCGTCTGCACCAGGTGCTAGACCTGTAGAAAAGAAACGCATAGCGTACTTGTTCCATGGATGTATCTGGCATGGGCATCAGAGTTGTGAGGATGGTAAGCTTGAACATAGAGGTGTCTCCAGTCTCGACAGGTATAGAATAACCATGCTGCAGGAAGAAGCATACAAAAGATCCGGCTTTGAAGTTGTGAGGGTGTGGGAATGCGAATGGAAAAAAAAAAGATGAGTGCTTGGTGAGTATACTCAACGCTGACCCTGACGAAGAGGAGGAGGCTACGGAACTTCTGAGCCGTATGTTAATAGAATAACGCAACGATGTTAGCCAATATAACTTATATTGGTGCCGCATTGTAACGGAGGTCGTCGGAAACCCTTTTGATATATATTCCCTCGCCACAGACGGTGCTAATGAATTGTTACTTAGGATTTCACAATCGTGTACCCATGGGTCAAAAAACTCAAGAGTTCCCTACAGGCATCCGAAGAAAACTTGTTGGCAGTGGACATCCCTAGCATTCGAAATAACATAGCGACATCGCACGAGAAATATTTCGGGTAGCTACGTTAAAGCGTTTTAACCTCCATCAAAACTTATACATTCCTGTTTTACCAGGAGGTATAAAGAAAGACTAATATTTACTCTATGTCGAACGTGCGCT
>JABUQX010067801.1:0-2500 GCA_015478945.1 Trachelipus rathkii
AAAAGAGAGATATATACCAGTATATTAATATATATAGTATTATACTACTTTATACATAATAATATATATATAGCCTTTTTCTTTTTTTAGTATATTATAGTATATTATATATTATATTCATATAGTATAATATTATAGTTTTGGCAATGAATAGGTCCTGTTTCCTAGGGAACGGGATCGTTTACCAAATAGGAAGAGGACGGCTCAAAACATGCACGAATAGACTATGACCGTGCATACCCAAAATTGTTATGTTACGACGTTCTTCGAGTTCTTTCTTGGACTCATCTTACGCAGTTCTTACCAATTTAATAACCAATTATTATATGCAATTACCAGCATTACACCGATACGAAAATTAAAATTAAAATGATAAACTCATACAAATAAAAATAAAATAACAAATAATAAATTAAATAATAAATAAAATTAATTTGTAAATTAAAAATATAATTATATAATCATATAATTATATATAATATATATATAATTATTTATATATTATAATTATAAATAATAATATAATATTATAAATATTATACTATATATATACTAAATATTATATTTATATATACCTATCTATATAATATATATTATACGTATAGTAGATATATATTCATGTATATATATATATAATATTATATATATATATATATATATAATATATATACTATATATATTATATATATATACTCCTATTATTTTACGACTCCGTCAGTTTTTGTTTTTGTTTTTTAAATTGTTTGCTTAATGATATTTTTGTTAGTATATGATACTACCAATAAATTTTAATGATAACGAAAAAGATTGCAAAAGGTTTGAAGTATTAAAAAAAGATGTAAATACGTTAAGGGGGTTGGTACTTTTTTTTAGCATCGTATGTTTGCTGTTACGGACCGAAAAGAACTTAAAAACTCGTAACAATAGAATTTGTCTTAGTTTATAAATTACCCTATAAGCAAAACAAAAATTAATAATTATTAGTTATTTTACTTCTCTTCTCTTCTTCTTCTTCATCTTCTTCTTCTTCTTTCTTCTTTCTTCTCTCGTTCTTCTTCTTCTTCCTTCTTCTTCTTCTTCTTCTTCTTTCTTCTTCTTCTTCTTCTTTCTTCCTTCTATCAATTACTCCAAACAATATTTGAATAAGATTGCAAATTTGGCAAAAACATGGCAAATGAAATTTTAGTACCTATAAATGTAAGGTTTATACATTTTGGGAGTAGGCAACAGTGAATACGATTACCAAATAAATGGAACTCAGTTATCAAAAGTTGTCAAATGAGGAAAGGATCTCGAGTATTAATTAATAAGGATTTAAGTTTGTGCGAGACAATGTGCTGAAGCTTGTTAAGACCGAAGCAATAAAGCTCTAGCCCTTATTGGCCAAGAGAAACTTTGAATATAAACTAAAAATATAATCTTCTCTTTTATAAAACATTAGTTCGACCTCATCTGGAATACGCAGTACAGTTTTGGAGTCCATCCCTCAAAAAAGACATAGAAAAATTGAAAGAATTCAAAAAAGGGCAACTAAATTAATACCAGAATTGAGAGGTAAGTCATGACGACCAACGACTACGCGAAATTGGATATACATTCTTTAGAAACAAGAAGATTCGAGAGGAAAAAATCTAATAGAAGTCTTCAAAAATACTAAATAAATCTTGAACATAATTGATTACACTAGCAATTCTTTAGATATGATTTTTAACGATGTAACACGAAGTAATGGGCGCCATAAACTTTGTCATAAACGATTTCAGACCAATATAGCAAAGAATTTCTTCACTACGATGTAATTGAAGAAGTGAATAGTTTTCCTATGAAATAGTGAACAGCGCAACATCGATTCTATTGTTCAAGAAAAAGTTAGATAACACTTTAAGGAAATTGGTCTGTAAACTTCAACTCATACCGATCTTACTTTATTAAAACGACAGAAATAGATAAGGTGAAATCAAATGAACTAACTTGAGATCATTTGATAATGTTTAAAAGTACATCCTTAAAAGAATTTGGCGCCGAACTTATTTTGACAGTTTTAATGTTACACCGCTTAGAGGTAAATTTACCGCAAATGTTTACCGCTGTTTTAGCTTATAGTCGGTGGTCGCATTGATCACACTATCATCTTAATTTGTAATAACAGTTCTGATGTTCACGCTTAGAGGGTTATTTCTAACGTTCTAAGCCGGTGACATCATCGATCACATTATCATATTATTTTGTATTAACAATTTTGATGTTCACCGCTTAGAGGGTTATTGCTAACGTTCTAAGCCGGTGACCTCATCGCATCACACTATCGTTTAATTTGTATAACAGTTTTGATGGTCCACCACTTAGAGGTTCATTTCTAACATCTCTAAGTCGGTGACAATCATCGATCACACTACAGATAATATTTTTGTAATAACAGATTTTGGGGTTCACCGTTCTAGAGGGTTAATTATAACTTCCTAAGCGGTGACATCATCTTCCCTCAGACTAGCCTTGAGTG
>JABUQX010067801.1:12500-13656 GCA_015478945.1 Trachelipus rathkii
CGACTGAAAAAAAGTCGATTAGTTCATCAGCAGTCATATTAACTTTGGCCGCGGTTAATCATTTTCTGAGAGCTTCCACAATTCTTCGTACATACACTCTTGGACTGTCATCTTCAGTCGGGTATATGTTCTTATATTTTGTACAATACCCAGCCTCTGTGAGATTGTATCTGACTCACAAGGCTCTCTTCAATTCTTCGTAATCTTTTAACTCTTCGACCGTTAAGTTAATAAAAACCTGCATCGCTTTACCAGTGAGGAAAGTACCAAGCACTAGAGCTCGTTTTTCTTTTGGCACGTCGTTGGACTCCGCTTGTTTCTCAAACATCAACAGATACTCCTCAATATCGTTGATTTTTTTTCAAAGTTGGGTAGTTTCAGTTTCGGATATCTACTTGCATGAGAAGCATTATTTGTGTTAGAGGAGTTTTGGGATGCTGCTAAAGTCGCTTCATGTTGCCGTTGACGGTCTTCCGCCTCCAGCTTCATCTTTAAAATCCTTTCTTCCGATTCTTTTGTGATTTTCTCGGCTTCTAGTTTAGCCTGATATTCGCTTTCCTCGACTTCTCTTTTGGCTTTCCGTTCGTCAGCTTCTGCTTTACGTGCTTCAGCTTCCATCACAAACTTTTTCTCTTCCAGTTCTGCGTTGATCCTTTGCTGTTCCAATTCCTTCTCCATTTGGAGTTTTTGCAACTCCATTTCTCTAGCCATTTTCTTTTCTTCCATTTAGGCTTCTCTAGCAAATCTCTTTTCTTCCATTTCGGCTTCTCTAGCCAATTTCTTTTCTTCTGCATCTTTAGCATACTCCCTTTCTTTAGCACACTCCTTTCTCAAATAACTTAATGCCTCTTGGTTAGTCAAACCAAATTCTTTACATCTAGCAAAAAGTTCGTCTTGTGAAGCCAGCTTTTCAATCTTTGAATCAATTAACTAATCGTACGTCTCAAAGTCACTTACAATATTGCACGAGTCAAAAAATAAATTTTCTGTGTTTTTTCGAAAATTTTACCTAATTTGATAGCTGCAAGTTTTCGACCAAAATATAATAAATCTTGAAATATATATATATATAATTATATATATACAAGTTTTGTAAAAAATATATATATATATATATATATATATATATATATATATATATATATATATATATACC
>JABUQX010067802.1:0-15233 GCA_015478945.1 Trachelipus rathkii
AGAGATGCCACTCTAACTCTCGCAATAAGCATATTGGCACTGTGTTGAACCCCTTCTCACGTAAGGGGACTGCACGAAAACCTCTGACTAGAGGCAAAGAATTGACCGCCTTCTTTTTTTCGTGCTTTTATAGGTACTTCCCGATACCATTCGACAAGGTCTCCTCCCATCAACTGATTATTATCCTGCTCTTCGACAAGGCTTCATGTCTTACATGTCTTACTGGCCGGAGTGCTGGGGGAGATATCAGCGAGGGGCGAGACTTTGAAATGCAAAGCCGAGATATTGGTGAGTGGTCTTGCATCTCATCGACAAAAGTCGCTGCACTAGGCTGTCCTTTGCAACGTCTCCGCATTGGTTCCACAGCGTATTCTTCACTAAATCACTCACATTCTCTGCATGTCAAGGACCGCAAGAAGTCCTCCCTCACCACAAATTTTGCCGTCTGCCAACATCTCCGCAGTCTCGTTCCCAAAATCTCACTGTGAAAATCTTTAACTGGACTCTATTCGCTTCGTTATTTCCTATACTATGGTCATACACATTCTAAATTTTTAGGCTGTCTCACATCTTGTAGGAATCGGCCCACTTCAATAGTGTAATTATTTTCCCTTGAAAATTTTTAATAAAATATAATTTATGACCAAAATATATATATATAAATATATATATATATAATATATAGTATATAATATTATATATATATATATATAAAATAATATATATATATATACTATATATATATATATATAATAAATATATATATATATATTATATATAGTATATATATATTATATATATATATATATATACATATATAATATAGTATATATATATATATATATAATATTATATATATATATATATATTAAACTTATTTATATTATATTATATATATATATGTATATATATATATATATATATATATATATTATTGTAATATTTTATATAGTTTATATATATATACGACTGAATATTCATTCCGCCATTCAAGTGCTTCTAGTTTGGAATGAAATGTAAGAATAAATATTAAGAGTCCTGGACTAACCCATGGAGTAGGTTTCCAACACCATCATGGCTCACATTTTCTCTGGCCGTGGTTGGTCCTGCACATAATCTCTAAACAAACAAGCAGATATTATAATATATTATATTATAGTATAATATATTATATATATATTATATAATATAATTATATATATATATTATATACTATATAGTATATATATAATATATATATTAAGGGTAACAGCGATACCCTATAAATGTGTGTTGCGTGGTGCGTGTGCGTGTGCGTGTGCGTGTGCGTGTGCGTGTGCGTGTGCGTGTGTGTGTGTGATGCGCCCACGTGTGTTTATAAAAATATAGTGTGAACATGAGCTTTGCTTTTCTGTACATATGTGTTCGATTATATGTGCGCTTGTGTTGAAGGTTACTGTTTTACTTTTTCTTTTTCGCCTTTGTTTTTGCAGACACATAAATTTAGTAATTCAATTGTTTTTGCATTCCTGAAAACGCGAAATGGGCCGAGCAAATATAAATATACAAAATTTTGCTCCAAGATGGCTATGCACATTATTATTAGGGTTGCGAAATTCGTTAACGTAAGCAGGAAAGTCGAAGGAGCGCCATCCGAGGAGGCAAACACAATTTAAAATGCATTTTAAATGCAAATGATAATGAGCATAATTTAAAGAAGCTTTTGTAGCGGCCCCGATCTTTAAAATTGAAAGAAAATTGTTCTTACTTTTATTATTCGTTGCTGCCGCTGTTACTGGTCTTGTAAATGTTTATTTGTCATTTTTTTTGCAGTGTTTTTGTGCTGTAATTTAATTGTGGATGTTCATTGCTACATCTGTGTATTTATTACAGTTATCGTTGTTTACTTTTAACTGTGTTGTGTAATATAAATGTGAGTGTTTACTTTTACAGCTGTTGCATTTTATAAAAGTTATTCTTAAATATTATTGTGATATATTTTAATTGAGAGTGTACTTTTTACAGATTTTGTATTTTATTTCTATTATTATTATTATTATTATTATTATTATTATTATTATTATTATTATTATTATTATTACTTTATTAATTAATTATTATTATTATTATTATTATTATTATTATTATTATTATTATTATTATTATTATGCAAATATTTTCAATTGTTACTGTGCAGTAATAACATTGTCAGATGCTGATTGCTACGGCTGTTGTATTTCATCACAGTTGTTGTTGTGCTTTAATATTAACGTGTGTTTTCACTTTTTAAGATGTTGCATTTTACTGCATTTGTTGTCGTGTTGTTGTTGTTGTTGTTGTTGTTGTTGTTGTTGTTGTTGTTGTTGTTGTTTCTTATTTTAATTTGCACACTATAGTGTGAATTATTATTGCTTTAATTTGTGATTAGCAACAAGGAATTTTATCTACTGAAAGGTTCATGAACCTAATGGAACATATACTTTAATATTAATTAAAAGAATGTTTGTTACATTTTAAAATTTAGCAAAATAAATTAAAAAACCACTTTAAAATAAAAGTTAATAAATGTAATTAAATTTAAAAAGAAAAAAAGAAAAGAAGAAAATCAACAGCCAATATAGTTCTAAATTAACATTTATTAAAAGTAAATACCAAATTGTGGATTTCAACATAAGGACTTCTTCCTTTTATCTATTTGGGGTCCTTTATTCTTTTATAGAATATATATATATATATATATATAATTATATATATATATATATATAATATATATATATATATATATATATATATATATATATATAATATAATATATATATTATATATATATATATATATATATATATATATATATATATTACAGCAAATTCATTGTAACTATATCAAAATAAGATGTCCCTCCTTGTGAAGTGAAATCCCTCTCCCCATCCTTCTACTTACCATTCAAAAAGCACTGACCTGTCCGTTTAATGCTTGCTATGATAAGCTCTCATGTTCTCAACCCTTTTGCATTCTTTTTGGGATTTTCGATAGCAATACAGAAGCTCAGTAATCAAACCAAAATTAACTAATATATATATATATATAATATATATAATATATTATATATATATATATATATAATATAGTATATATATAATATAATATATATATATATATTATATATATATATATATATAATATATATATATATATATATATATTATAATAATATATAATATCATATATATTATATATATATATATATTATTAATTGCATTTGCATTCTATTTGTACAAGTAAAAAGGTTGGGTGTACAGTAGTGATGCAGGTAACATACCGCATTCCGCATCCGCGGAGCATCCGCACATTATTAAAGATCCGCATCCGCATCCCTGCACTTCCCTGCGGATGTTTGCGCGGATATTTATTTTCTAGATTTGATAAAAAAATATTATATAAAATAATAAGAATGAATCTGGAAATGATAAAGAAATAATGAAATGAGTTTGAGGCAATTTCCAAAATCGGCTTGCATACTCCATATCTTAATGTTATTAAAAGACATTCCAACTCGCTGGAATAGTACACTTCATATGATGGAAGAATGGTATTGGCTCAAAAAACCTCTTGCTTTGTAGGCCAGTTCGTATTCCAAGTTAACATTCTTACTAATGTGGAAAATGACATCATATCACACTGCATAAGCTACTGAAACTATTTGAGAATTGACCATAAAAATCAGCGGCCCTCTAAGCTAATCCTGTATCCGATGATAATAACCCTTAATTCTCAACGCTTAGGAAGCATTTTGAACCATCTTCGAATGAAAAATGATGACCTTTAAAAGAATGAAATATGTAATTAAACTAGAGTTTAGAAAACGCTTTTAGTACTTGAGGAAATTAATAGACCTTCATACTACTACAACTTACTAGATCCGCGCTTATAAAAGGCGTTTTTTCGTAACACAATAGAACAAGTTTTAAATCGTCAGCTTTGTCTGCACGTGAAAAACTTCAAATCCGAACAGTCTATTAATTTCGCCACCCATTAAAAAGAAAAAAACGAAATCTACAGAACCAACACATTCTACAATAAATCAATTAGCATATTCACATAGAAGAGAATTGTCTATAGTCCAGTATGTGAGAAACACACGCATTTGCTTGAAATAGTGTAGTGCAAATGATTGAAAACTATCCCCAAGAAAAACGACTTAAGATACAAATGATGATCTTGTCAGTTTGTGGAAAGTTAAGCAAAATGTTTACCCCGCTTCAGTAAATTGCAAGGAAATACTTGCCTGTCCTCCAACTTATGTTCCAGTGAGAGAGTATTCAGCAATGCTGGGCTAATATATGAAAAGAGAAACAGACTCATACTCTCAGCAGAAAAAGCAGAAAAATTGATGTTCCTCAAGCACAACCTCTTAATATATTTGAATTTCAATACAGTGCAAAAAGTATATAATCCATTTGTAAAATGTCTTTCATTAAGAGCGGAGGTTGGGAAGGAGGTTGGGGAAAGAGGTTGGCGGGGTTCATTTGAGTTGGGTCCCCGTCCGTGACCTGGTAACACAAATATATAAATAGATTGTGGCTAAACTCGGATAATCATTATATATATATATATATATAATTAATATTATAATAATAATATATACCTATATAATATATATATAATACTTACTATATATTTAATATTCATAATACTTATAATATAAGGGTAATCATATAAATATACTATAACATTATATAGTATATAATATATTACCTATACAACTATAATATTATATATATCATATAATATACTACCTATATATATTTTATATATATATATATATATATATAAATATATATTTTTAATAAATATATATATTATATTATAATATATATATATATATATATATTATATATATATAATATATATATATATATATTATATATATATATATATATATATATATCAAACATCCGAATCCGCCAATGTTAAAATCAAACATCCGCATCCGCGGATGCGAAAAAAATGACATCTGCTGCATCACTAGTGTACAGTAATTATAAATTCAGTTTAGAGAATATTTGTAAATTAAGTTATTATTTTAATAAAGAGCATGTCTACATATCATTGTCACAGATCAATTTGATTCTACTCTCCCGTTAGTGAAATTAGTACTGTAAATAATTTTGTAAGAATAGGTTTAATTGAAAAGTCTCATATTATTTGTCATTTTATGATGTGTTAACTTCTTTCTGAGCTGAAATTATTATTTTAATTATTATTTTAATTATTATTTTTATTGTTCCATTTAATTATTATACGTATTATTTTTTTTTTCTTTTTGCTGTCGTAGATCGTACATTGTTCTTGAACAACTAAATAGGAGAACTATACAAGCCCTGCCATAGTTCATTCTTAAGAATTCTAAAAGAAACATGACTTACTTTCTTCAGTCTCCTAATTCTACTCAAATGTCATTCTCTCATTTTCATATATTTTAAAAGAGTTCAACACCTTAATTCAAAATATAAAGAGACTTAAGCCTTTGAACTCGAATTATTAGTAAAAACCGGAAAATTGCCATGAGAAAATAGCATCATTGCTTTTAAAAAGTTACGCATATATAAATGACTAAATAATATAGTTTTCTTTTTAATAAAATATTATTATCTAATATAAAAACTCTTTATTAAGATATATTCAACAATGTTTATTCACTATCCGTTACAGTTTATAATTTTATAATTACGCAATTTTTAATAAAAAATTAAAATTGCACTGAAAGAGCGGAACAGAATGGAAGCAGCTTATATATATATATATATATATATATTATATATATAATCATTATATAATTATATATATATATATATATATAATATAATATAATATATATATATATTCTTATATATATTATATAATATAATATATATATATATATATACTATATATATAAATATATATATATATATATATATATATATATATATGATATATATATAAACAGTTTATCAGCATTCATCTTTAAAATCTCTAAGTAGCATTCATCTTTAAATTCTTTAAGTTTGAATATGGCTAAAGCTTAAAACTTGAGCAATAAACATAAAATATTGCATCAACTTTTACAATGGAACAACTTTTACTTACCTGCAAAATTTTCTTCTTGCTAAATGCAGAAAATTAAAAGAAAATCAATTACTACTATTAAATAAATTAAATTTCGCGCAATGAAATCTTATAAAAATCTGTTTCTTCAAGATAAATTCTACTCTAATTATTATAATGCTAAAATAATATTACTGTGTTTATTCGCTGGCATGGCACATGTATTAGCAGGTATAGACAAGTGTTGCGGAGATTCCTTGCCCGATTCCGAGAATAAACACACACACACACACACTACACACACACACACACACACACACACACACACACACACACACACACACACACACACACACACACACACACACACACACACACACACACACAACACACACATATATATACTATATATATATATATATATATATATATATATATATTATAATAATATAATATATATATAATATATATATATATATACTATATATATATATACTGTATGTGTGTGTGTGTGTGTGTGTGTGTGTGTGTGAAACTAACCAAAGGACCCGCATGATATTGTAAAAGGTCAACGTTATCCCACGAGACCAAATAACATATTTGGAATCCTCGTAAAATTTTAGTAAAGAAAATCCTTATTTTAATTAAAATAAGTTATTGTACAAAGTCATTGTGTTGTAAGAAATTGAACAATAAGTAGAATTTTTTTAAACTTTAGCCAATGACTAAACGATGAGAGTAAATTCCCCCAAAATCTCTCCGACATGACACCCAAGATTCTCCTTCAATGCTAAGCGAGCACGCGCACACACACACAGACATACACACACACACACATACCCACACACACACTCAATGATACATAAGAGTCGCCAGAAATTATTTTGCATCATTTTGTCGTTTCCGCAAATGATAATTTATTTTATATATTTTTTTCTAACTAAAGCAATAACTCCCGAGTAACCGCAATGATCCAAAAGTCGGGGGTCTCTCGGCCGAATCGGAGGACGATGGGGACTTCGTTCCCCCTTTGTTCCGCCGTTGGCTCGAGCCCCCTAAAAAAAAAAAAAAATCCGTTTCACATACAAATTTCATACGCTGATTCCAATATTTATTAGTTTCTTGTACCCTATCGTATTTTCGAGATATTCATGCGGGTGCTTTGTAAGTTTGGTAATATATATTAAGTATATATATATATAATATATATATGATAATATATATATAATTTATATATATATATAATTATATATATATATATATTATATATATATATATATATATATACTATATATATATATATATATATATATAAATTATAATAATATATATATATATTATATATATATATTATATATTATATATATATATATATATATATATATATATATATATATATATATATAATATATAATATAATATATAATATGTATATATTATACTATATAATTTATATATAATATAATATATATATATAATGTGTGTGCTTATTCTCGGAACTCGCGGACAGGGAATATATATATATAATAATTCCTCACATACAATATGTCATGCTATAAGGGCTAGAAAGGGGGGCGGGGTACTGACGATCTAGCTGGCTCAGCTGGTTCTAGCACTTCTAGCATGACATGGTCCCTTCAATCATAGAATATACGTAATTAGGTGTTACTCTAATCGTTATAACTAGGAATCATCCCTATCAAGTTAATAAACCAGCAGGAAACGTACTCCCTATACTTATAATATAGGGAAACACCTATATTAGGTAATATTCTTATGAATGTAGGACATGTCATGCTAGAAGTGCTAGAACCAGCTGAGCCAGCTGGATCGTCAGTAAACCGCCCCCTTTCTAGCACTTCTAGCATGACATATCGTATGTAAAGGAATATACCCGATATCGGTATCGATTAGTACATAATCATCCTGCTGAATCGATTCCTGTGGTTTAAATATGAATGGAATTCAAAATCAACATCCTACAAATGATAGTACTGATAACCCCTACCCTCACTTCTTCTAATGCAACCCTATGCAACATTCTTTGTTTCTGAGAGCTACGAAAGTTGAGCTTGGTGTTGACAAGGTAATGTTTTGATGTATGCCGAGTCGATTCCCGCTATTGCCGTGAGGGGCGTTTCAAACATTACGTTTTAGAACGCATTCCAACATTCGTTTTCGTGGCCGGCCTTACCCTTCGTCAAAAAACCTATCATTGACGGGTGTCGAACAGGGTAGAACGTCCCCAAAATGAAAGGTATCCCGTGGTTACTTGCTTCGAACGCCAGAAGTCCCATAGGACCCAGCGATGGGTCATTTAATGGCTACTCATTCGAACACGATCGAAATTTGACCCAGCATGTCATACTTAAAGCAAAGGAGGTGTAGAGACATCGATCACTCTTCAAAGTGGCATTGCGTTCCTTTAACTAATGTGTCAACGTCGTTTTTGCATACCAATGTTTTCAGAGACGCTGCGTCAAACGGGAGGTCTCAGGGGTCCTCCACCCCCCCAAAAACTTAAAAATGGACTTAGAAGCCGAAATTTGGTAAGCGTATACGAAAAGAGTGATTAAAATAGAAGCCTTGTGTTAAATTAATTGGCATATCATCCATGAGCCGGAGCCGGAGCCGGAGCCGGAGCCGGAGCAGCCGGAGCCGGAGCCGGAGCCGGAGCCGGAGCCGGAGCTGGTGGCGGCGAAGCCAGATTGGAATTCTGGCTCCAGCCACATATTAGGACAAATGAGGTATCTACATCTATGTTTTCAATGGTGTAGAACTCATTTTTGATAGTTTCAGAACCTTAAAATGAGTTTGAGGGTCCCTCCTGGAGGGGGCCTACCACTGAATAAAGAAGAAAAGCACAGAGTGCAATACAAAGAAGATGGAGGAAGGAAAAAAGAAGAAGAAGAAGAATGGAATAAAAAGAAGAAGTCTCATATGATGGAGCAAATGAGCCGGAGCATTTAGCCGGAACCGGAGCCGGAGCTGATGATGGCGGAGCCAGATTGGAATTCAAGCTCCAACCATGAATTAGGACAAATGAGGTGTCTACACCTATGTTTTTATTGGTGTAGGACTCATTTCGGTTGGTTTCAGAACCCCCAAAATGAGTTTGAGGGTTCCCTGGAGGGGGGGCCCCCTTAAAAAAGAAGAAAAGCACGGAGTGCATGACCGAGAAGAGAAGAAAAACGGAGTGCGATGACAGAGAAAAATAATGAATGAAGAAGTAAAGAGAACTTTTTCAACTGTTGCAGAATGAGTCAAGAAAGGAAATAAAATCAAAACAACAAAAACCAAAAGAGTAGATTTAGAAATTAAAACCATGGTGGCAGAGCCTATCCTTGTCAATATCAATAGATTCACCAAAAAGACAGGACAGAATACCAAGGTATTGGGAGAAGGAAAAAACAATGATAAAAAAACAATTTAGCCACCAAAAAAAAAAATTTGGTTCCTAATATATGATTTTCAATGATGACAATAGAGCATAAGAAAAACTAACATAAGTTATCCAACCCACTACTAATACAGAAGGATAAAACAAACATGAAAGAGACCAACAAACAGGGAGTCGCCTGAAGCGTAAAAAATAATATATCAATAATAAGTTTTTCAGAACCCAAATCTGTGATTCATACTTAATATAAAAAAGTATAAAGTGAAAAAAACATATTTATATATTAGAAAATGAAAAAAACATTCTGTAATGTGAGAAAAAAAACAGAAATGTTTATTCTTTTTTTACACTAACAAAAAACAAACCAAAAATGTCAATGTAGTTTGCGTAATAAAAATATTTTTTAGTTTTTGCCAAAACCACAACAAACTTAGTTAAAATGCGTCCATAAATAATACATAAACAATAAAAACAAATTTTTGAGAATTATAAGAAAAGTGCCAAAGAAAAAATATTACCATGAAAAATAACATGAGTTTGAATTTAAAGTAGGGAAACCCAATGAAAAGCCACACAGGAACCAATCACCGACAGCAGATAAAATGCATTGGCAGCAAACAGCCCATTGCGACGGCCCACACCAAACCCATAACCAAACCCAATCCAGTTAACCGCTATACTGCATACACTCCCTACCCAAATACTTACGATTAGATAAAGTGAAAAATTATAATGTCCACTCACTTGTTATTCAAGATCAACACCAAACCCATCATACCATTCCCTATATCTCCAGCACAAATCAATGCTAGAAACCTGTGCCCTCGTCGAAACCCTGTGTAAAGAAAGGAACCTTGGGGCACCACTTAAATAAATCCTAATTTTTAGGAACTAACATTTAAGGAGAGTATGTAGGTAAAAGATCGGGTCCCCCCCTTCTGTTTTTTATTTTTTACCTCATTAAGCTCATTAAGTGTCAAGTCTAGCCTAATTGGGCCGTGAATATGAATATTAGATATATTATATATATATATTATAATATACTATATATAATATATATATAGATAGTATATATAATAATATATCATAACTCCTAGTACCTTAGGCCGGTATTTTATAATTGACATGATTGGACCATACGTATATTACTAGACATTACTAAAAAAAGTTTACGTTTACAATAGATCGATATTTTATATATATTAATAGACCCTGGACACTTTTATTAATTATACCTACTTACTCTCTCTCTCTAGTCTTCTACAACAAGACGTAGCAAAGTTAATTCTCATTGTATTTATTACTGATATTTAATATTAATAATATATATATATATATTCTTTTAATATATAATTAGTCATATATATATTATATATATATATGTCTAAGATTAAGCACCATTTTTTTTAAATATTTTTGTATATATTCAACAACTGTTATAATAATACAGAGAAAAATAAATTCTTCTTGATTTATACAAAAATCTATTTTTTTATTTTAATTTTAAATAATTAAACATAGCTAGAGTGAATATATATTAATCACACATAAGTATATATAAATATATATACTATGGTTCAATTGAATTATTGGTAATATTTTTATGGGTATATAAAAAATTATCGAAAGAAATAATAATTATTTTATATATTGTTTTATCGTATATAATAAATAATCGGTAATAATCCAGGTATATCAAGCGTTCAACACGAACATCATAGATGGCGATCGTAAACTATCCACAATTAGCTGATATAGACTGAAGGGGTAAATAAAATAAAAAGTCAGTAAGTATAGTAGTAAGGTAAAGTAGTCCGATAAATTAAGTATCAAAAAAAAAAAAAAAAATTTTTCAGAAGTAGATACTAGAAATTATGAATGTTATTAATAAGCCCACCGTACATTTTTGGCATTTTTTCTACTAAAAATAATGCATTTATTAATATTCGTTTAATCTGAAAAAAAAAATTCAAAGAATTTTTTTGATTACCATTTGAGAATTCAGATAAACTCAAGTATTAAATTAATCAAAATTTTTTATTAAAAATGTTTACTATGCTTTACTACTAGTACTTTTATATAAATATGTATATATTTATGACTAAAAAGTGATTTATTCACGCATCCATACTATAAAGTTAATTACCTATATAATGATTATAAATATATCAAATGGATTAATCAAAATATACAAAAATCTTATACTGATATTGAGTTTATTTATAATAATACAGAATAAATGATATATATATAGTATATTTTAAGTAGAAAACAATCCATATCACAGAGGATCAAGATATTCATTACTTAAGAGTAATGACCTTGACAAATTATTATATAAGTAATAGAAAGGTAAATGAGGATTATTAATAAATAAAAAGGTATATAGTATATGGCCGTAATGAGTTGTGATTATATATAGTTTATTACATAAGAGAAATAAAGCAACGCATATAGAAGCCTATAACGAAAAAAAGCTTTCTTCATGACATTATAGGTGAGAAAGAGCATGAGACAATATGAAGCTATCCCACCAGAATTAATGACATTCAGGATTATTGTATCAAAGGTAACATGAGACATCCGATACAGACACACACTCACTATTAACACGACGTAATATAGATAATTATACTGTTCCTTTGCAAACACGAAGCAAACCAGAAGGCACCGTAAGAGATTACTCAACAAAAAGTAAACCAGTGGTGGTTGTTAAAGAAGAATAGTTTCATGAGAAAACGTTATAGCAAGAAGTAAAAAACGACATTTTATGAATCCTTTTCAGGGGAGGACTATCCACATACACAATGAACCGTAAACACTTCAACGCGCACCTTAACCATCGGTGGGAATCTTGGTAACAACACTTGACCAATAGTCTCCAAGATAAACAGGCGGGGAATTATATAGTTTTTAGAGTGGATAGTATAAGTTTGAAGTTGAAATCCGAAATTTACAACTGCTTGAAGAGGGTTTAATAAGTTAAACTGTAATGAGTTTTTATTCATTTGTTTATTTATATAATATTTTTAAATAAATAAAAATTGAGTATAAGCTGCTTTGAAAATAGCAAACAAAAATTGCAGAAGATTTTTTATCCAGTGGTAGGTTAGTTAAAAAACTCAAGAAGTATTTGATCTATCAGACCTAATTTAATACAATATAATCTAAGAAGGTAATATTACATAAAGAAAGTAAAAGGCGCCTAATGAACTATAAAAAGAGTATTCACAACCTGAATGTGGTTGCAATTAATCATATATACTTTATAGTACAGAACCAGATCCTGGATGAAAGATATGTATCACACCTCAGCGAAAATAAATTTACTCAAAAAGAACTTTAATCATACTCCTACGATTTTGTGAAAGAAGCAAAGTTTTTACATTAATAAGCTTTGATGATTGAACAAAGATCATTAAAACACAGGCAGGGAGTCTTTCTTGTGGAAGTTTTGGAAATAGAACAGTATAGAGAGAGAGAAGAGGACCGATAAATAAACGGTGAAAATACATAACAGAGACAAAACCGTATAACACCAACCTATCTGCTTAAGAAAAATTGACTAGATAGAACATAAGACTTGAGTAACATTAACAAAGTGATGACCTTCACGAAATAAGAAATTTATAGACAAGCGATATGAAAATAAAAAAGATTATCTAGAAAAATCTCTAAGTGAGGAACAATGAACGAAAAGGCACACACACAGAGGCAGCACACACATATCATCGACCACAAAAAACTAAACAGACTTCACATATATACAGCGAGCATATATAAGCATATAGAATTATATAAAGAAACAAAATAACCAATAAATGTGATAACACAAACTATAATATAATATATAAATCACGATGAATAAATAACAACATTAATATGATGTGAAAAAATAACTATAACAGATGAAATATTATAAAATAGACGAAAAAAACAACAAATTTAATGAGTATAGAAGAATATAAAGGTACAGAAAATCATTTAAGGGCGTAAGTAGGAATAAGAACACATGAAGGGATGGTATACTAAACTTATCATTTTAGAAAATTGACGTTAAACTTAAATACCAAAGATAGGAAAATAGGAATAATAAATTAACTGGTACATTTTTGAGGTTATAGGTATGAAAACCTATATTACACTGCAAACTATGGAAAATCACGAATATTGACAGTATTTACTGACTTTTAATAAGATTTTTATATGCGTGTACGATAACTCGTAAAGTACGACTATATAAGAGCAAGGTAGGCGTTTTTAACGAGGCAAAGGAAAACACGCGCTACAACGAGTGGAACTACAAACATCTTCCGAGTACAATTGACCGAGAACATAATGCCCAAAAGCCGGCCGAAATGGACTAGACCCCAGTCATATATTATTTATATAAATATTATATAATAATATATAATATTATATATATATATATAGGCGCTAATAACAGTTGAAAAAACTCCATTAACACCAGAACAACCCAGTCATAAACCATATACCGATAAAGTTCTAGATAGTTGCGTACTCAATATAAAGTACCTAAATAAGGGAAAGAAGGCTAACACTAGATAGGCCAGTAATGGTATCATAAAGCCAGAACTATTATATAATAGTATATATATATGGTATTAATTCAGTAATTAGTGTAACAATGTTATACAGAGTTCTCACAATAAAATTAGTTCTAATGGAAAGAACTAACAAATAAACATAATACCGGACTATACATGGAAATCATTCTATAACATAGTATGAATAGAAAAAAAATGACATGAATCCAATCTGTAAAAAGAACAACTCTCTTAACGTTTCATTGGTATGGGGTATAGGGGTAAGGAAACACATTGAAAGACTCATCGGAGTTACTCTGGCTGAGTGAAAATAGTATAAGGAAAATCAATCAGGATTTACAGAAGGTGCAGCCACCACTATATACAACTAGCTTATGCGATAGTAAACAACTTGAGTGTATAATTCTATTATTTTATTTCTGCAAATTACTGCACTTCCATAGGATAGATTTCATACAGAAGACACCTACCATTTACATGGGTAATAGGAGTCTCTAGTAGATTTTCTAAAATGAGTTCGTATATTTAGTTGACTCAGTAAGTAGAGGTAACACTGATAAATGAGTGTCTAAAATGACCTACCTAGAGTACACTCAGGAGTTCACTCATAGACGCAATATTCAAAGGAAGTGCGCGAGACGCGAGTAAGTGGTTTGAATAAAAATTATTACATAAGTGATATTTACAAGTTAATACAAACACCTTACATTAAGTTTTTGACAGGGAAATGAAAAAAAAATGTGTAGTGTACTAATTTGTAAACAGAGTTAAGAAGTTAGCTAGCGGAATAAAGCAAGGTAGAGCACATGGACATATGTTACACTAACATTTATTCAAATACTTTGTTACTTACAAATTATAATTACAGGATATCATGTTTCCAATTAATAAACTATAAAAAACGAGTAAAGAAAAGGGAATTCAAGCTAATGGTTCCGATAAAATATAAAACTAGTCTGGTAGCTTGGTACGTGATTATGATGTATGTGACCTGATTTAGCAGTAGGAGAAATTGGTTAAAACGGATAATTGCCGCTGCACAATTAAGGATGGGTAGGACATACTACAGATAAGTGGGGAATGTGCGTCTAGAAATAAACAAAGAGAAAAGCAATGTATGATTTTTAAACATGGGCACACAACCACCAACGGAGATTGAAGGTATCAAAGTGGTGGACAAAATGAAATACCTAGGCTTA